>VRLP01001695.1:0-116405 GCA_009660295.1 Lophius piscatorius
ACAGACGAGGGGCAGCAGAACAGAAGGCCCGATCACCCATGGTGCTGAGCTTAGTCCGGGGAAGGAGGAGGCGGTATGAGTGGGTAGAACGGAAGGATCGTGTTGAGGTCAGTGGGGTGAGTAGTTCTTTTAGGTAGGGGGGTGCATTACCATGGATGCACTGGTGAGTGAGGAGAGAGATCTTATAGTCAATCCTTTTGGAGATGGGAAGCCAATGAAGGGAATGAAGAACAGGAGTGATGTGTTTGTATTTACGAACTCTCATCAGGATCCTTGCAGCACTGTTTTGAACATATTGTAGTCTTTGAAGACTTTTATCATTGATCCCGATGAGAAATGCGTTACAGTAATCCAGTCTGGAGGAGACAAACGCATGAACCAGCTTTTCAGCATCACTTAAGGTGAGTGAAGAACGGAGTTTGGAAATATTTCTGAGATGATGAAGGGAGATCTTGCAGATGTGTTTGTTGTGGGATTCAAAAGTGAGTTGAGGGTCAAATCTTACGGCACGGTTGGTGACTGATGAAGAGAAAGTGTACAATTTAGTGAGTCAGTGACGTTCAAGATTGCAACGTATATTACACATCAGCTCAGCCGTCTTCGTCAGATGTCAAAAAGATGTCATCAAGTAGCCAGTTCAGTTTCTATGAGTGAAATAAGATTGAATTATTTATTCTGTAAAACTATGTGGTGGTGTTGTGAGGTCCAGACAGCTCACACGGGTAATCCAACTTGGCGGAAGGTTGCATGGTGCTGGAGTACTCGCTCCCCTGGGTAGGAGAGATTGTGCATTGCATAGTCAGTCCATGGTCCCAGGAAGCTGTGAGGGGATGGAGACATTGTAAAATTCATAGCTCTTTCCCCCGACTCTTTTCAAGCCAGCCTGGAGCCAGCCGCATTAAACCTCTGCAGAGGAAATTTCTCATCCATCAAATGGCAAGTTGGACAAAACATAACAGTTATCCAGAAACGATGTATTAATTTTCTTCTTCCTCATTGGTTTTAAGAGGCAAAGCATTTCTTCACCATCATTCTGCTACTTGAACCTATAAACATGAAAATCCCTCTCTAGCGCCAGTGTTTGATTTTTCCGTTCATGTTACTGGACAGACATGACAGCAAAACATTGCAGCCTCAGTGGAAGAGGACTTGCCTCCGCCGGACATATAAAGGATTATTTCCAAATTAATGTTAGAAAAATATATTCAGTGGATTATTTACTAAAATAAATAAAAAACTTATAGAAGTTAGTACAATTATACTTCACTTATTCAATGCGATACCACTGAATTTTACACACTATTCCTTTAATATGTCACTGTGAAAAAAAATCTCCAATGAAAGTGATATCCATCAAGATATGAAGCCCTTCAGTATTCTATAAAACATTGAAGAAGTATTGAACAATTAATGTGAATGTTTGCACAGAGTTAACATTGATAGAGAAGTTGTTCTTAGACGATTTTAGTAATTATGCCGGATAAGTGGAAGAAAGTTGATGGATGTAAAAAATAACGAGGCATGCTTATGAACTCTTAGAGGATGGCTCATTGATCAGACATGTTAAACGCTGGTCCTTGACAGGATTGTCAAGGTATGTTATCTATTGAGTATAATTTTATTTATTTATGATGGAACATAATAGACTTTTATAATTTGAAGCAGTTATAGATGAGGGGGCAGATCCAGGATTTTGTTTCACGTTTAATAAGTAAGCAATTTTGCAAAATAGGTATAACAGTAATTCCTAAGTCAATTCGAACAAACAGTATTTGTTCGAATTCAAACAAAAACTTTTTTTTTAAATCAAAAAACCTAAGAGTAGACATAGGTATCAGATTGTGGTTTTGGACATAAGGCGTACGATTGCATTTTACATTGGTTTGTTGGTTGTCTGCAGGATTACGCCAAAAATGGATTTCCAAGAAAGCCGGTGGAGGGCTGGGTCTTGGGCCCGAATGGACTCAAATACACATTACATTACATTTTGGTACAGATCTGAATGAAGTGGCGGATCGGAGAATGTACAAAACCCCAACCGTAGAATTTCCCTATTTTTTTCACGTGTCTTGAATGCAGCATGAGCAGTTGTGTCTATTGCATCTGATATCCACTTGTTGGTTTCAAGTGGACACCTCTTGTCCAGGGTGGACGTTGAATGTGACGATGGAATCTTGGTTACAGGAGTGTATTTGATGTTAATAATTACATTAAATTCCTTCGGCAAAATCTCCAAGAAGTTCACACAGTGATTCATCTGGCTCCCACTCCTCCCGGTGTCACGTCCATCTGGCCTCGGAGGTGTAATAACCCTACTAATCTGCCAATAATAGCAGCAAGACTGGGGACGTGTCACTCGGGGACCACGGACCCACAGTCCCCCGAAATCAATACCTTATGCCCCCCAGGGGGACCCTGCTACCCAAGGGGATGTCAATACTGTCGATTAGGTATTAAAGAACATTTTATCAGCATGTGTGACAGCAAGAGAGAGAGAAAGAGAGAGTAGGAGTGTGTGTTGGGGTCACCGAGGGCGTCCGTGGATGTCCATGGTGGGCTGTGTGTATTAAGCCCCCAAGGGAGGTCCCAAGGTGATGTACCATCGCTCCTGAGTATCGACAGGCGCCATGACAAACTGTGTCGTCTCGTTTCACTGCAGTTTGTTGTGTTGAGCTTAAATAGGATAAAAGAACGGATGATGACAGGTTTTTTGGGCATATTCCACCTTTCACCTCATTTCATTGCTGCTTTCTTTCATGAAGTTAAAGACGATGTGTTTAATCTTCAGCTTCTAAAAGGTTCTAATTGGATAGGCATATTTAGGGCAGTGTGAGGACCCTCATTATTTTGCATATTATGGCTATGTTATGGATAACATGGCTTCATAGCATTACGTACAGTTGCAGCCCTTGGGCCAAGTTTCACGTAGAAGTATGAAATTTTGGATCACAAGTTTTTCATTCCCTGATCTACCAAAAAGTCTGTTGGTGCGATGACATAAACCTAACATGAAGTCGGCAAATTGAATGGAATCTGTGATTTTCGCTGTTCACAGTGTTCTACTTCTACACAGTCTTACTGGAGTTTGTCAACTTTAAAAAATTTTATTGGTATGTTAAGACTACTAGGAAGAAAATGTATCAAAAGTTTAAGTTTTTGATCATTTGTTTTGACGGTATGAAGCAGCTGGTATTGATGTCTTGACATAAAACACAAAATTGTCATTACTTCACTGTATGTGGTCTGATCTACCCCAAACCTGACATGTTGGATAAAGGTCCCATCCTGAAGATGCCTGAATGAAAAAAAAACACGTTTTTTTTCTTTTGTCATAGTGACAGCTAGTAGCAACAGGAAATGACATGTGTTATACTTGGATGAACTACTACTAGCCCTTTGACTCCACTGAATTGGTTTGTTAATATTCAGATATTGAGTGTTTGCCTAATCACACAGCAAAATGAGTTTGAAGAAGGGGCTTCTCAAAATAGGTCTATAGCGCCCATTAGAAATGTTTGAAAAAGCCCCCACCCTGTGTTTCACCAAGTTGACTCACAGGTGAATCTTAATGACTTAATGACTGAAAAAGCCTCTTATACCAATTAACACAAGTCAACTGCAAGTCGACCGCTTGATCTATTTATTTACAGTATGTGCTATTTGAGTATTGTGCAGAGATTTGACCTACTCAGCATGAAAATAATATCACTTTTCTTAACAAATACCGGAGGATTGAAACATAATAATTCCATTTTGAAATGCAAATCACCATTTGTGTCTATTCTATCAATTTGTATTGTAATTTGAAAAAAAATAAACAATAGTTGATTGAATCATTTGGAAGGGACAGTATATTTACTTCCTTTTCCTTTTTTTATTTCTTTCTTTTTATTGGCCCGTGAAGTCTTGGGTCCCAGCACTTGTGTTTATTTGTGTCACCTACAACAAACGACAAATCCACTATAGTGATGTTGCATTTAAGTCATATGGGAAGGAAGGCTATAACTGGAATGTTACCCATCTTTCTGACTTTTGATGCAGCTCAGATGCTTATGAGAAGGTATATTCATACAGTAAAAGCCAAAGACTACGGCGGCTGGAAAACTGTCATTCGGATGTAAATTGAACATCACTAGCAGTTAACAACTCTAGTTAACCATAAATGGGTTAAAAGGGGCCCTAAAATACTAACAGGAAACAAACAGCGTACAATGTTGACCATAGATGCTGTCCCAACTTATCCCACAGTGACCCACCCAAAATCTCTTTATTTAAGGTTCCTTCCTCCATCTACTTATCTGTGTTTTAGTAGACCATACTCTCCATCTCTTGTCCATGAGGGACCTGCTCCCCATTAAACTCCCATTTTTTACAGGCCTATAAATGTTTTATGTAATAACCAATGTCAAGCTCCCTGTGCTGTTAATAATCCTGTTTCTAATGGCTCTCACATAAACACTGTGGACAATGTTGGTCATAGAAACACATTTAACTTTATTACTTTAACCTGTTCCACCCAATGTCTTAATTTCAAATTATGCCCCATGTGAATAACATACCCAAAATAAACTTAAAATAGCTACATAACTGTCGGCTGTATATATTCAAAGCCCTGGTGTCTATGGACAGGTAAGACCTACAATTAGTTATCTTCAGTGTCAGTCAGATTGTACCTGTTACTATTTATGAGTAATCTGTGATAAGACAAAAAAAATACCCCAATTTCTATCCTTGTCTGATTTTTTTAGGTAGAACAAATCATTATATTAGAGTAACACCATGAGCCAATCAATACATTTTCTTACAGGCTATTGGATAAGTATTGCATCAAGTTTGATAGAAATACCGCAAACACATCTTAATCGACACAGTTTTTGTGGGACAGGACCAAGAAGACTCTTCATTTGGCACAGTCGGATAGCAACTGTACCAAAAATTGTAAACATGGGATTTTGACGCCAGGTACAATTTTCTCCTCCCAAGTTCTGATTTTCAACCATCCACAATTATCGTTCACAGGGGAGGACATTGTACCTTTTTTTTCTTATTAGGGAAGGCACAATATTAGATTTTGTATATCAAAATATCTTATCAGAGAAATAATCACGGTTTCATGGTATTCATGATTATCAGCACTATAGCAGGAAAAAAAGCTGTTCACAAAGCTGTGTGTAGTTTGATGCTTGCGTGTCAGTGCTGTCCCTGGCAGAATGTCAACTTTTACATTTTTAGGTGTGTAATGAGGAGGCCTGTGTGCATTACTTCTTCAGCAATCTGCGTTAAGATTAAAACCGCCTGCCTGATTTTGTTTAGGCACCAAAAAATCTCTGTGATGTCACTATGTGTTCTGATGGGTTAGCATATTTTTCCACACAATCAATGACCTTTTGATGCTTCGGGGAGGAGTTTTTGCCCCAAAAGGAGTTCAAGTATTTTGGTGTCCCTCACGTCAAGTGAGGGATAAAGGGAGCGGGAGATGGACAGACGGATCGGGGCGGCGTCTGCAGTGATGCGGACGCTATATCGATCTGTTGTGGTGAAGAGAGAGCTGAGCTGAAAGGCAAAGCTCTCGATTTAAAGGTCCATCTACGTTCCGACCCTCACCTATGGTCATGAACTGTGGGTCATGACCGAAAGAATGAGATCGCGGATACAAGCGGCTGAAATGAGTTTAGGGTGAGGAGCTCAGATATTCGGGAGTGGCTCAAAGTAGAGCCGCTGCTCCTCCGCATTGAGAGGAGTCAGTTGAGGTGGTTCGGGCGTCTAGTCAGGAGGCCCCCCGGACGCCTCCCTGGGGAGGTGTTTCGGGCATGTCCATCTGGGAGGAGACCCCGGGGTAGACCACGCCAGCCAGCCGAGAGATTACATCTCTCGGCTCGGAATCCTCCTCCTCCTAGAGGAGTTGGTGGATGTGGCCGGGGACAGGGAAAGTCTGGGCTTCCCTGCTGAAACTGCTGCCCCCACGACCCGGATAAGCGGAGGATAACGGGACAGGACTGACAGGCATATAATAAATGTTTTTCACTTCAGCTGTAGGTGGTTATAATAATATGGCTAACAGGTGTGTCCTGAAACCTAAACATTTTCCTTGCATTTAACATTGAATTTCATTGCTTGCTTTTCAAAGTCGTGGCATGAGTCTCAAGGTCGAGCGGAGGCTGTATAATTAGCATTAGCATTTTGACCAATAGAGAGGCAGGCGACTGATGCACTACTAACAACACACCTGAATGTAAATACTCACCAAAAATCATTTAAATTCGTCAGGAAAGCAACCGACGGAGGAGAAATAACAAGTTTCTTTTTTTTTTACCTTGCTGCAAATTGTTTTTATACACACACCCACACACATTCGTGACTCGAAACGGGAGAGCGATTTCCTCACACCTCAAACATAAAGGTGTCTCTCAAAATAATTCAGTTTATAAAATTCTTACTATTGTGATACAGTGACTCAGTTAGCTTTTTCCAGCTAGTATAGCCTGGAAAAAAGATCACTAAACATATTCAAATTAAAATTGTTAGCTAAAAAAAGCTATGATGAGAAAATTGGAAATGAACATGAGTGAGTAATGGCAGCTCCGTTCTGAAGGCAAATTATGCTGATGTTACCTAAACTGTTATGTCCAAGTATATCTCCAAAATGTGTCCAGTTGACCTATGGTATTCAGTATTCGTTGCTGCCCATGGCACTTCTGCGACAAGGTCAAAGGGCATCATAAGTAGTTATAAGTTACGTCAGTCAAACGACAGATTTGTTTAGCTAGCAAGCATGGGTTACCTAACAACTTACAGATGTTTGACGAGCTCATATACTGCTTCCAACTGTTGAGGCTGACAAGACAAAGTACTTTGCGACTTGTGGAAGAGCTTAGGACAAGGAATAAATTGAAGCATATTAGAAAAGCATTGTCTTTTTCACACATTTGCAAGCTTCCACCAAAATGACCATCAGATCACTGATGACGTATATTTCTGTTACATTCTTGTCGGAGTCGCATCAAGACACTTTAACGTTTACCCTACAAATGATATGTGGTCAAATGCAACTCAGACCACCTCAGCAAGTGGTTTGAGTGAGCGGATCACAATGTGTCTTGGTGCACATTTACACTTTCATTTAGCGATGTGTCTCACTGTCCACTGGAGATTAGCTCGCCCAAAACGCAATGTACAACCAAGTGTAAACAGGGACATCGTGGACAATACTCCACCAGGGAATAAATATCACAATATCAAAATATGTCCAAAGAGCCGCTGAACAAAACACCAACTGGATTCTTTCCAATTACCTTCAGTGTTCTGCTGTGGGTGCAACTTTCCCCCTCCACAAGAGCACGGTTGTTTGTTCCAGTGGAGAAGAAAAACCCTGCATCAGGACTTAGTTCACTCTCACCCAGCTATAAGACCACAGGTAGGGCAGTACTCTCACTGTTCCTGCTACATCTCTGCCCTGCTGCCCTCCTGCCCAGTCACCACCATCTGTTATCTGGCACAGCCTTCTGCCCCTCATGCAGGGCAGAACCAGAGTGCTGACACCCCTAACACGAGACACACAAAAGGGAAGGAGATTGCGTTAAGCGTTACGTGGTCATTCACACATGGCAGCACAATGAGATCACAGACGGAAGGACGGAGAGAGCAACAAGATGTCCTTTTCAACAGATAGTAGTCACAGTAGCAGAACTGTGATTCTTGCTGAGATTAAAGTCACGGCTCAGACTGTTGGGTTATTTTGTAATTTGATATTTCAGATAATGGGGAACCAACAAAGTTTTAAAATGCAATGCATATTCTTACATGTTCAGGCAGTAGCAGTTGGAAAATAACTCAGGCTGTAGTGGGTACTGGATGTGCTTGGCCTGTCAGCTCAGCCAGGGGTCGTGTTTTTGCTGATAATGTGTCACATTAATACTGGCAATATGTTGGAAAATGGATAGCAAGGTCACAGACGTCCAAAAAACTGCATATTAAATGAATTCTGCATTCACAGTATCCGGGGACATGTGGCCGTGCTGCTGAACGTACAGTATGTACAGCGGGCATCTCAGGCTTAGTCTAAGCCCGAGATGCCCGAGACTAAGCCTGAGACTAAGCCTGAGATTGGTCAAAAAGTTGGTCAAAAAGACCAACAGAAGGCAAGAGGACACAATTGTGCACATAAAAAAAGACAGGTATGATTGAGTGATTACAGAAAAAGAACCAAATCCCTTAAATAATATCATATGTATGACATGAGGCTCGGAAAGGTTTTAAAAAAATAGTCCGTAGAAGTTAAAAACACATTTACTAGAGTAAAGGTGTATTATCAGTACTTCTACCAGTCTTTTTCACAGTTAGCTAAATTTCTATTGGAAATTTTGGGAAATATAGTAATGATATATAATAGAAATATATGTTATGGTCATATAGTAATACATATATCAGAGATATATCCTGGACACGAAAACTGACCACCAGAATGAGCTTGAATCGAATTTGTAACCCTGAAAATAGAAAAGAGGACAGTAATCCCTAAATCGCACATGGCGCGTCTTCGGTACCTGGTTGTTTTGCACAGAAAGTTTCATGAAAAAAATATTTAACATTTTGAGTAATGTTGCAGATCTAAGGGATGGACGGGCGGAACAGGTGGACTGAACCCGCTCCTCTGTCACCGTCTCACTTCCTTCATGGAGGGGGATAAAAACGTTGTGTGTGTGTCCAGAGGCTGCCTCTCCATCAAGAATGACGACGAGGCCACTGAACTCATTTTCCTTTCCCTTGCTTCAACCCTTGACCTTTGACCTTCAGGTTCAAATTGCCCCACCCCCTCTCTACCCTCCCAATCCATCTATTCCCCAAACAGGAGGGGGGAGCGTCTCCCTATTCAACCCAGCGCTCATCTCTCACCTCTTTTGTTTTAACCTCTCTTTGGCCATCACTCCTGGTGTGGCTGTCGGGAGGTGGGGTGGGGTTGCTTTATGGCCCTGGTGGGTTATGGGTACTGAGGAGGAGGAGGAGGGGCTACAAATCTCCGATTTGCACCTAAAGCTGTCAGTGGCGCGCTGGGGGCCCGGAGGCATGAGCCAGCCCGGTCACCTTGGATTGGTGGACGTATGAGATGAGACACACACACACACAGATTTGTGTGTGCAGCAACAAGGGCGAGCAAACAGAGAAGATTTAGCCGTATCCTGTATGATCCTCGCCACCGCACACAAACAGATGCTCGCATGCATACACATCAACAGGCGAGCAAACATGGAGGATGTCGCTCCACACACACCCACACACACCCACACACACCTCTCCCTGTCAGACGCGATTAATATTCCAGAAAAAAGGAGGGAGGCCGGTGTGTATTTACATGGATTACTTCACTCCTCCTCCCATCCTCCCCACACCTACACTGTAAAATCTGTCTGTAGAAATCACTGTCAACAACTGTCAAACCGCAAAAGTAAAAGACCTTAAATTACTTAATAATTGAATTATTAATTTGTTAAATTATTTATGGTCATAATATGTTGAAAACAGAATTTTACTGTGAAAACACAACCTTTTGGTAAAATTAAAGGAAAAATACTATAAAATTACAAGCTAAGTAACTAAGTAAGTAAGATTTTACAGAAATACTTTACATTACAGAACAGTAATAAGATGCAATAGTGGGGTAATAATGTGTTAATAAATAGGTAATACATACATAATACCATGTAATTACCAAAGTAATAACTAAGTAATAGATTGGTAATAACAATGGGTATATACGGTAATATCTCACTGGAATTTATGTAACAGGTCAATAATGATGTAAAAACTAAGGGTAATAATGAGGAAACAAATTTTAGGATGGAAATGAGGTAAAACCATTTTGTTATATTACAGTAATATTCTGGTAAAATGCTAAACATAAAACGTTTTTATCAGTGCAATATTTTGATTCAAAAATGGTTACATGATAATAATGAGGTAATGTAGGTTGATGTTTCCAGCGTATTATATGTGACTATCAGCCCCTTCAATACCTTCCAAATTTGATTAAAATTGATAATCACCATATTATAATGCTGAAATTCATCCAACACTTATGTTCTAAACATTCCCATTTGTTTCAAGGTATAATAACCATAAAATTGTCAAAATGTAAGAAAAAGTTACCTGTTTCTATTTAATTTCTCCCTAATATGTATCTTTATTTTTATTTATCATTGCTTCATTTACTGAATATAACACAAAGTTTAATTCCCCATTTCCTTTAAATGGCTTCTTCTAAACTACCAAAATCATCACTTACCATAGGGCCACAAAATCAAGTGTCACTAAATCAAAAGAAACTCAGATAAAATCTGGGGGAAAAATTCTTCCCCTTAGGGCAAGCCTCGTTTCACAAATCTCAAAAATGGATTTTTTAAATGTCAGATAATAACGTGTATTGACAGAAAGAAAAAAGCGGAACTCAACTGCTAGGGCAGTGCAGCACCCGGACCGTCTTCAGCGCGCATGCTAGAGTCGTCTCGAAGTTCAGCTTCACAAAAGGAAGCAGTTGCAAACATGTTTTGATTTAACGACTAAATTACCTTTTGCGAGACAAACTTGAGGTAAACTGTGAACTTTCTACACCGTCGCTCAAAGGCTAAAGTTAACATTATCGGTGCAGCAAACAAGACACACTGGATCCTTTGGTGTTAGATCCGGATCAAGAGCAGCTGAACAACACACTGCAACATTAAACAACTTAAACCAACTTTGAGGTGAAGAAAACAGCTTGGTGCTCAGTCTGTTTCACAGCGGAACCCATGCGCCCCCTGAGCAAAGAGGCTCTGAGCCGCTGGAGACAAGACGTTAATATCAACACAGCACACACTCTTCCGCCTGCATGGCACATATGAATGAGATGACTTTTCTTACACATCGCGTTTCAGGCAGTCTTTTGTACGGTGGCCGACAGGGACAAACGGACACCAACTTAAGAAAACACATACAAATAGATAAAACACCGCAGACAAACGAAGAAAAAGTCCAGTACCGGTACATGTCAGTCCTTAAAACTTTCCATGAAACAGGCAGTGTCAACAGATGTTATGGAAAAATACAACGTGATCGAAACACCATTGCCTGCATTTCTGTGATTGCAGAGTCCGTTTGTCAGCTGACAGTGAGAATAAAGCTAGTATTCCAATTTTCCCAGATGGCTCTCTCCTAAAAAGTGAAGAAGAAATTAAGCTTTTCCTTGTTGCCACTGTAAAAGCCATTTGTGTTACGTTCAATAAATTAAACAATTATGCGGTGGCCTTAGCACAGTGGGTTGAGCAATCATTCCTCAACCGGGAGACCAGGGTTCAAGTCCAGCCCCTGACACAACAGGCCGTGGGTTCTTGAGCAAGACCCTTACACCTCAGCTGCCCGGGGGCTTCCCAGGCCGCTCCCTGGTCCCTCAGGGATGGGTTAAATGCAGAGATAAATTTCACAAGGTTGTACTGTATGTATGAAGTGTGTAACATTTGATGAATAAAGGAAAGATTATTATAACATCAATAAAAATACATGTTCATACAAGGCATTCATTTGAATTTTGAGTTTTAAAATATGTACAAGGCATCAATAGTATTAAATGTGTATAGTTGAAAGTAGTGAGAAATGAAATAGAAACAGGTAGTTTTGCATTTTTTATTTTTATTACATGGAAACGACCACAAGTGTTTCCAGGAAAGAAGTCACAAGATTAGACATACAATTTGAACAGAATTACCTCGAAACAAATGAGAATGTTTGGAACTTAAGGGTTGGATGACTTTCAGCATTATAATATGATGATTAACAATTTAACAAAACAAAAACGTAACAAGAAATGAATTAGTGTTAAATTATTATTCTTAATGACAGATTTTGCAATTATGAAAACTTTAAGCATTTGGCGAGAGTATACTGTAACTTCTACAGAAATAATGTTGATTTATAGGTTAAAAAAAGTCTACATTTATTGTAATTTACTTTCATTTTATGTACTTAAAGATGAAACTAAATCTGTACTGTAAAATTCTGACAACCACATTTCCGGTATTTTACTGTAAATTACCCAGATTTTTTTTTTACAGCTTATTGCCCCAAACTCATACTGGGAGCTCTCCTCTCTCTCCCAGTTTGGTCTCGCCTGAGCAGAGCTGCTGCCATAATAACCAGATCAAGATGTGTTTATCAATGAAATGGATGCTTCCATCCTCTCTCCTATCCCCTTCCCCCCTTCCTCCATCGTCAAGGCTAGAGAGAACGCGGCAGCGCTTTAACCCATCAGCACCCCGTCGCGCTCTGAAGAATCCTGCGACGGGGCATCCCGGTGAGGTGTCGGTCAAAAGGGTGGAGCTGATGATGATGCAGGAGGGAGATGTCGGAGTGTCAGCGGGACGGCTCGGTGATACTTGCTGTCTGGGGTCACCCTGCACCACCCACCCACTCTCCCACTTGGTGGCAGCTGTGTTGGGAGTGCATCCTTCACGGGCCCAGCATGGGGTGGAGGTGGGTGATAGGATAGTGTGTGTGTATATGTGTGTGTGTGTGATGGTGAAGCGGAGCATATTTTGTATTAGATACACAAATGTTTCCCAGAGGTGTAGCTGCGGTGAGGCAGAAATCATTTTCATTGGGTGAGTTAAAGGGACAGTCTGCGTTTTTTGAATTGGGGTTGTGTCAAACACTCATTCTCAGTGAGTGCTTTAGTCCAGTAGATTGAGCTCCCAATCTGTAGAAGCAGCAGGACTACTGGAGTAGGAAGCTGAACATGGTAAGGTCGGGTAATAGAAACCGTTTGTCCTTGAACAATAAAATAAAAGATTTAATGCTGCCCACATAATAAACTAACTATAGTATATATATAAACTATATATATAAATATTTATATCTTCTTTGGAAAGATCCATTATTGAAATACACATTATGCTTCCACAGCGACACCTACAGGCAAGGAATAGGCCGTTTTTAATTAGTGGAGAGCAGAGGAGGACCAAGTTATCTCATACATCAATTTAATGCATTTCAATGTGCTTTTTTTACTTCATGCTGATGTGCTATTGGTCGAAACACGTGAAAGGACGCTCTAAGGGAGGATGTCTCCCCTTACCAATGAACAACCAGAATACAATATTGACGCTGTGTTGGTCCAATGAGAATTCCCACATTTCCTGTTCATTTCACTACAACTGTAAGGTGCCTGAGAGTTAAATACTGGTGGTAAACGAGAGACTGATTGATTTTTAACAACTGTAAAATAGAACTAAAATAATAATAACATTTTAAACCTAGTACAAATAAATTTTGTTTGTTCAGCTGTAGCAGAGTTGGTAACTTGTTAGCTGAGCAGTTAGCTAGAAGCCCTGAAAAGCCACACTTATGCCGTGAAACCCAGTCATGTTTGGGTCGCAAGCCAGTGCACTTCTAGAAGCCCGGATAAACGGGAAGGTTCATTTGGGAAAGGCATCCTGGCGTAATACCTGACATGATACGGATTTTCATGTGAAGTTAGAATTTTGTCCTCAAACATTAAGGCTGTTGTTATACGTATGATCTTTAGGTTATCAACCCCCACTCCCACATGTATGCTGAAATGTCATAAAGATGTGTGTGCGCCCGCAATCATTGTTTTTGTCTGGAATATAACACGTAAACGATACACGTACACAAACAGTTATAAAGCCAAAACAGTTTAACCACCAACAGGTTCTAATGTTATAACTAACAGTAAGAAGGACATTATTGATTATCTGAAATTAAAAAGTTAATGATAAGTTTGAATAGTTTTTGGTTATCTTGTGCCTATGTACATAGAATAGACGAAATTCCTGGTCCTTTATTCGGACTCGAAACCTAATTCTCTTTCTTGGCATTGGGCCAACCCCTAACATCAGCTTCATCTATCGATGTGAGCGTAGCTGGCATCCAGTCTGGTACTGAACCCCACGACCTGTCTGAGCAGATCAGAAGTGTAGCCAGTCAAACGCTCCGTGCCGAGCCAATGCCAAGCCTGCCTGCTCAGACCGAACCAAGCATCTCAGCAGGGGAGCATACAGGGCAGCCACTTATTCACTCACACAGTCATTACTAAAAGTTTGATGTACTTTGTGTACTGTTTATGTAAACCCTTAAATTCAAGTATACTACATCTAGCTATAATATAACTAATATTTGGAATTAATACAAATAATAATGGCTTACTTTATTAACTTATTTAAAGAAACTATATTTATATATATATAAATCAGATCATAAATGAGTCAATCATACATCCCTTGTCTTGAACCTTTTATCCTTTCTGACATTGGGTGACCAGATATGTGGCCAGTTCGCCACAGGGTGGTCAAACAGCCAAGTAGATGGAAGGAGGTTCATATGAAGCCCCAGGAAAGGATTTACCCAGAACCTTCTTGCTGCAAGGTGCTAAAATATTTTGTTATAATACCTATCCCGTAGTAAAAAATAATAATAATCCCACGTTATAAAAGCAAGGGAGACCTAACCGTAGGCGTAGGAACCTATTTTCAAAACTGCGTCTTGAAAGAAACACCATCACTACGGTGATAAAAATCTGATTTTGAACCAATTTCATAATGCAACTTTTTGAAGAAACTAGTACGGTAGGTAAAACTGGTGTGAACTTTTGACATTTACAAAGCTTATTAAAGCAAAATATAGAACTAAAATACAAAATAATGTAAAAGAATTTATAAAATTAGGCTTGTTGGAATAACATTTTAGTCTTGATTAATACATTATTGAAAAAAGGAACATGACAAAAAAATTTACGCTATTAATCACGCTCGGGGATCTCATACAGGCATGAACATGCATGAATGAACATGTTAAAAGAAGAGATGTATGAGAGGAAAAAATGACTGAAACTAAGCAGAGATGTTGTTTTTGTGCATCGACGTTGATAATGAATGGAAACAGAGAAAAGCATTTTTTTGAGCACGGAGTAGATTTTTGTTTTCTCATGTCAAGTTATAAGTTGCTTCTGTTCTTACAAACTGTTCTGCTCATTGGTTATTTCAAGCCTGAATTGCCTACCCAAAATAAACTTAAAAAAGCTCCAAAATTATAAGTTGTATTTGCTTGGTGGACAGGTATTGCCCGCCAAGGTAAAATACCAATATTTCTACCCTCGCCTGATTTTTCTTTTAGATAGAAAAAGCTGTAACATACTTGTATCACAGTGACGCCATGTAATTAAAATATAAGTGAATTTGCTCAGAAAGTCTTTGATAACTACCGCCTCAACTGTGCAATAGGACCAGGAGGACTAGTCGATTGCCAATGTACCCAAAATGCACCAAAAAATGAATTTTGAACTCAGAGCGGGATTTGGGCATCAAAATAACACGTATGTTCACTAGAGGGAGCTATATGCAGATACTTCAACCTTTGGCTGTGACATAAAACAATTATTCCACTCCTTTACCTTTTCACAAAGTTTTATTGAAATCCGTTCTAAACTTTTTGAGTTATCCTGCTCGCCAACACACCCTGCAATCCTCTTATAGTCCAAATCTTGTAACCTGGTGAGGAATGCGCTCCTCTCATTGAAATGACTCTTGATTAAGGATGCATGTCTGTAGTTTTAGTAGTTGCTATAAGTTTTTTCTGACTTTGTGTGTCTATTTAAGCCACTTTACAGCAACATTTTACCAGTTTGAAACTAGAACGACCACAGAGACACCTCCAGTCCGTCATATTTCCTGCTGCGTTTGACAAACCACCCATAAGACTGACGCGCTGGTGGTGCACAGCGGCACAATACTGATGTGTCATCTCATTTCAAATCACACTGTGCTGCTAGAGAAAGAGAGGAGGAGAGGAGAGATTTCCAGGATCAGATGGTATGGAAGGTACAGAGAAAGAATGGAGAACGGGGAAGGAGAGGGAACGAGAGGAGGGGTGGGGGGTGGTGGGGGTGCAGCGGGAAAGAAATCTCTGTCTCAGCAAAAGTTTTCATTAAAATTTTGAGACAAATGATCTCTGTGTCCTTCTCCTGAAGCTGCCTGGGGCGTCATGCTATTTCTATGCAAATAACAACCTCACGCCTTTGCTCCTATTATTTCTGCTGGAGCTGCTGCAACATGACCCAAGAGGGGTGGGTGGGGGGTGGGGGTGGGGGGAGTGTGAGTAGGGCGATATGAAGTGAGAAAGGGAAATAAGGAAAATGCAGTAGAGGGAATGGAGAAACGACAGAGAGGAGGAGAAGGAGGAGGAGGAGGGGGAGGGGGAGGAGGAGGAGGAGGAGGGAGACAGTCAGACGAGCAGAGTGTGTGTAAGTGTGTGAGTGTGTGTTTGCAATGGACACACTGAGGTGTGAAAATATATAACACAAGGAGAGAGAGGGAGAGATGGAGGGCTAAGAACAACACAAAGACACAGCCATAATTTGTTTGGAGTCTGTCTTTCTTGTAATATATGACACCCTCAGCACGGGTGCTTCCTCACCGCACACTATTGTTTAACTGTATAGCACTTACAACACAATCAGGACCAGTCAATCTCTCTCTCACACATTCCAGGATTTAAGGAGTGGGTCGGACTGCTGCAGTCTGCTGCAAATGTAGCATCATGTGTTCAAACAGAATCCGCAGATATATGAATTAATAAAAAGTAAGAATGTGCGTGAGGAGCTAAAGTAGCTAACATGAATTTTACTTGTAGCGCAAGACTTAATAATATCAAACCAGTTCATTATTCAAGGTTTGCATGTTTCTCTCTTTATCTTTAATGGGAAATATTGCGACTGGTGCATTGATTATGAATGTGATTGGACAGGTTTCAGGTTTCAGGCCAGGTCATCTGTCATTGTGAGATTCTAATCTAAAGTGTTCAGAACGAGTTGCTGTCAGAGTTTCTACTAAATACTCTGATAAAGAAGTATATTTTTCAATGACAGGTCCGTATTGGTTCATCTGAGGGAGAAACCTGTGAATTTAAAAGGTTTACCTGCTTCGTTTAGTGGCCTGAGTTCATTCACCTATAATTATCTGCTTCGCTAACACTTTAGTTAGCGAGAGTTAAAAAATGAGGACCCAATATCAAAATGCAAGTGACATCACATGGAACGGAGTACATTCCAGTATTTTAAGAAAAGCAAATTCATCCAAACCAACACGTGAATCCATGTTAGGATGCAAAAAGCCAAAAAAGTGACAAACAAACTAAGCCTGTGCTGTCCGACAGCAAGGACACATCCATACAAAGTCCTCAATCGCCTGCATTGTACAAAAAGCCCCCCCTCCTTAAATTTGGAGCAACGTCAACAGTATTTTTCGTTAAAAAAAAAGTTCCCCTAGTAAGTAAATTATGGCAGAAACCTTTTGGACATAAAGCTCCACCTAGTGTAAGAAATAGGCCACTTACCTCTCCCTAAATCAGTCCAGTTCTTCCCCGCACTAAGGTCTATGTGGGTATAGAATTTGTTATCCTGTAATTTTCTCCTTATGGGGAATAGTAAAGTTTCTATCTATCTATCTAGTGCTTCCACTAGAAGCGATGATGATGATGAGAGAACAGCTGCAATAACAGCAACTGGTACAATAACAACAACAAAAACAACAAAAATCACAGCAATGCTTTATACAATGATGTGATTATAATCATAGCAATATAATATGAGGCCTTTCTGAGGGGGCCACTGACTGACAGGAGACAGCGGGACTTCGGCTCAGCCAGAGGCCAACCGCATCCAATTGCAAGTAACACCTATGTCCCCAAGAACCGTGCACCGTGAGAGGCCAGGAACCCCCCCATCACCCCATGGGAGCAAGACGACACCCACCACCCTACTAAAGAAGGACAGCCAACAGGAGCCTAGGCCACGCCCCCCAGCTCGCCTGTGTACATGACATTGTGTTGGCTTGAGTGCGAACGAAGGTGCGCCCCCAAATACCAACCCCCATAGGATGGGATCCACCCAACCCATCATTTGGTAACCCAATCTGCAGCATAGGTTGTGTTCCGTAGAAATGTTGGTCTTCACACTGACAAAGCGCTGGTCATTTTCAGTTTTAGTTTGTATTGTGATGACTGATACTGTTTTATAGTGTGACATCCCAGGACTTTGCCTTTTTCGTGGATTTCATTTTTTTACCGGGTACCTGTGTATTTGACCGTTGTCTGCCTGTACTATGTGTTTTCCATGTGAATAATAATAATTAAATCATTAAGCTGTACTAAGTTCTGGCTTTAGCATCTGCATCTGGGTCCAATTATTCATGTTCTCTTACCTAAACGAATCAAGTGGAACAGGGCAGGAAAAATAGGTGCGGATTGACACTTTTTCAGTATAAACGATTTGCCTATAGAATACGTGGCTCGCTTTTGCCTTTCATGACTTTTATGAAAATAGGGTTTTGTCCCTGGCATTTTTTTTGAACAATAATTCTAATGAACTTCCTTTTATAGATGGTTATGTATGTCCTGTGTAAACACGAAGCTGCATGTAAATTTAAGGATGTAATCTAGAGTTCAAATTCCACTCATATTCAAATACTCCTGCATTACCATATATCCATCAGCAGACAATGTCAAATAATGAATATTGATAAATGGCAGCATATCTGAAACAGGCAGCAGCTGCTGGGTCTCCCCTCAGGAGGTCTTGTATTTTGGTGGCCTTCTTTGGTTAAACATATTTGACACATGTACATCGGACATTTCGATATAGCTAGTCATATACCTCATTTTTGCTTGTGTGCCTACAATCTAGAGGAGGAATTCCAAAAAACTGGGCTGTGGCCCCCTGGTGGGCTGACAGGGTTTTAATTTAATTTTGGTTTTCATAAAATATTTATGGTAAAATATTAACATTCTATTAAGTAATAGAATAACACATCATATAAATGATGAGTTGCCTTCATTGTATTATCACTTTTAAACTTTTTAATTACGTGTATATTGAGGTCATATATTTCATATTGATGAAATGTTATAAAAGCACCAGTATTCATGTTTTTAAAGATGCTGATATTCAACCTTCAAATCATATTTTCTTCTGATCTGATTCAGGATATGGGATTTATAATTCCCAAAGCAGCAATTTTATTTTATTTGCTGCTTTACAAGTTATTCTGTGTGTGGACATATTTTAAATTGCCGTAAAGTGAGGGTCACTGCTCTGTCTATTGCGATAAACAGAAATATATATTGGTGGAAGGATGCTGGAGATGGAGCTGCAAGGCAGGAAAAAGGGAGAAGACCAAAAAAGGAGGTTTCTCAGTGTTTTGCGAGAGGACATGCAGTTGGTTGGTGTAATAGAGGAAGATGCAGAGGGCAGGGTAAGATGGAAACTGTTGGTCCGCTGTAGCGACCCCTAAGGGAACAGCGGAAAGAAGAAGAAGACAAAGTCTTTGGTTAAAAAAAAGGAACCACTGAACGAAAGGATCCAAGCACATTGTATTGGATCTGTATTATCAAAATAAAGATATACACCTCATATAAAGTCTACTCATATAACATATATACAATAAAAATCATAAAATGTTTCAGAAATAATTTATTGGGGAAGTGATTTTACACATTTTTTTATTCCTTGCTCCTATCAGATGAGTGCAGTGCTGATGACAGGAGTGTGTGTGAGCATGTGTGTGTTTGAGTGTGTTTCTCTCACAGGTTATATTTAGATGTGGACTGTGGACTAACAAGTTGTTTGACACATGTATGAACTGTGGTTAGCTGTAGGTGGGGTCAGCAGTGTCCCGGTCACAGTGGAGGTTAGACCGCCAGGTAGGTCAATGTCCTAAAAACAATGCTTTATCAGCATGTGCCTCTGTCACCGTGTGTCTGTGTTTGCACGTGTTAGTGTGTGTGTGTGTGTGTGTGAGTGTGTGTGTGTGTCCCTATCCATCTGTTCAGCTGGCAACCTGTTGCCTGACTCACCTGCTGCCTGCAGGGGGTAACTAGCTAGCATCGCTGCTAACCCAAACAGCTATTGAACTGTGAAACAACTGCAGTCAAAACATCGAGCCGATTAAACACTAATTATGTCTGCTGCCATATGGCGCCGACTGACCTAAACACACCCAAAAACACAGAAATGTGTTTGCATGATTGTCTGGGCTGCTTTGACACCATTTAACACACTGAATTGAAGCAATGTTTGTGAGTCAACACACGGACAAACTGAACACACTAGCTTCTTTCAGGAACACTCTGTGCTGGAGAAAGCAGGAGAACTGTGACTAATGGCATTTCTTAATGATGACCCTAAAGGCAAAGTATATTTCAGGCTTTATGTCCTTCCTTACTGCTATAGTCCAGTTCTGGTGATCCGTGTTTTTGATCTGTATTTACACAAACTGACATAGTGGCTCTGTCTATGTCATAACTGAGGGACCCGTCACATAAAAGCCTCAGTTCAGAGAGTAAGTTTTAATGAAAGAATGCATTTACAACAACCCAACCCACAGCCAGATGGGAGCACTAAGATCGCACACTACACTAAGAGGAACCAAAACCGATAACAGGACTGCAGGTCTTCCCCAACTCAGCATAATAGTTGATAAAACATAGGATGCTAACATGCTAACGTGCTTGTGCGGGGGTGTTAGGCGGGATAATATAATATTGCTCACGCAAGAAATGGGAACCAAGCGAATATTCTACCCCCTCTTCCAAAAACAATACAGATTTTTCTTTTCATCTATTGTCTCGGTTGTCCACTATTACCAAACACTGTAGGAAGTCACAGACATGCCGCCGTATCTGGCCTGACAACATTAGGTGTGAGCCCAGATCACAAAGCCTTGTGGTAGTTGGACTCATGATACATTAAAGCTGTATGGAATAGAACTCCATACAGTTTACGAGGCTCCATTCACCACAATGTGAACGGAGCCTCGTAACACAATCTGTGATCCCGAAGTAATCTGAGTACTTCATAACCCCGGTACCGCATATCCGAGGCTGCGTCATGTGGGCTTATTCTTGTAAAATTACAACTTTATTCTCATAATCCCTGCTCCCTCAGGGATGGGTTAAACACAGAGATGAATTTCACGACGTTGTACAGTATGTATGTACTGTGAAACGTGATAAGTAAAAAAAAATCATCATTATTATTATTATTATAATATTACAACTTTATTCGCATGACATCATGGCTTAATTCTTGTTATACTATAATTTTATTCTCTTAAAATTAGGGCTTTTTTCTCCTAATTTTAATAATAATATTACGACTTAATAATATTACGACTCGTAAATAATACATCTTTATTCATTTAAAATTATTGTTTTTTTCTTATTCTAGCATTACTCTTTTTTCTCTTAAAAAATAATGTTTTTTCTTGTGAAATTATGACTTTATTAATTAAATTCATGCGGAACGAGACAATCCGCTGTGGCGACCCCTGAAAACGGAAAGAGCCCAATGAAGTTGCTTGCACATGATATTGTCTTTATTTTCTGAGTATTACGACTTTATTGTCATAATGTTACAACTTTATTTACAACTTTATAAAATCTTGGATTTTTTTTCTTTCTTAATGTTGCCTTATTATTCAATCATACATCCTTGCCCACAGCACATTCTAAAAGAAAGCTGTTAAAACCCCAAAAAGACGACCCTCATCTGCTCATACACACATCGACAAATGTGTATGCATATAATCTGACCGTACACACAACAAAGCAGACCTGTCGTAAAACTACAGCCAATACTCAAAGTAAATGCAGGACGGTAAAAAAAAAAGTACACACTTATACACACACACTCCCTTTCTCCATCCTGCTTCGCAATCCATCAGCTCCACGTTTGCATTTCATGCCTGTAGGCATTTTTTTTGAAGTAGCAATACTTTGATGCAGACTGAGGGATACATTATCATTATTTCAATTTCCATGCTGAGGTGTTTTGTGCGAGTGAGGGGAAGATAGGACGACAGAGAGGAGCGGCAATACGCTTTGTGGCCGCGTCGACTTCATACTCCCGTGCTCTCGTAAAAATCAGGCATTGTTGGAGAACGGGGAGGGAGACAAAGGGAGTCGAGGGAGGGGTGAGGATGGGAGATAGAGAGGAGGAATGGGAAGAAGATGGAAGGGAACTACAGAGAAGGCAAGAGGAAAAGGAGGACATAGATATGGGAGCAGAGGAAGAAGAATGAGAGAGATAAGGGCAGCAGCAGCAGAGAGTGCATTCCATTTTGACATGGCCGTCTAAATCATAAGCCTCTCCTGCAGTTATTTGCTTTGTACTGGCCTCCTCCACCTCTATCTCTCCTTCTATTCCTCCCTCCACACACCCCTTTCTTTTTCCTTCATTATATTTTAAACTCTCCATTCCCTCTTTCTCTCTGTGTCTCTCCTGGCCTGGACAGTAATTCTGGCAGGGGCTGCTGCCAGCACAGCATCTTAAATCTAACCCAGTGGCAGACTCCTCATTTCAGGCGGAGAAACACAGATATTTAGGTAGTTCCTTTTCAAGATTGGCAGAATCATAAAGCTACGAGGCAGAGGTGTCCTGGATTTCAGACCTTCGTAAGAGCTTTACATGCTCTGACACACACAATGCCCTGTTGACATGCATCGTGGTCTAGTCTGGTGTTCACATGCACCGACATAGTTTGTTAGCGAGGGCAGGTTGCGTCATCCAAACATCATCCAAAAGTCCAAAGTAACACTTAAAGCAGCAGACTACAAATCTCACATTTGATCCTGAAAACTCAGATACTTTTCATGGTCAGGACATTTGCCAGTGGTCATCCTCCGATCACTTCACCCATTCCCGCATAGAAAGGGAATCTGGTGGGACCGCGCCTACTTTTGTTTTGGTGGTATTTAGCCTTGAATGTATTAAATCTGTTTACCTGCTTTGTTCATTCATTTTAGTAAAGTTATTTCTAACCATTCTACTACTCAGGCGTCTGGAGGAGCGAACTATTTGAGCACCTTACAAACACCTCATGTGTTTGTAAAAAAAAAAAAAAAAAGTCAGTTTGGACTAAATCGGACTAACAGTCAGGAAGTTATGAACGATAAGAGTAAAGCACGAGATAGATTTATACATGATAGATCTCTTTTACTCGATTCACATACACTTAATTTGAACTAAATCGGACCAATGGTTGAGAAATTGTATGTAAAATCTTTGCAGATGAAGCTCCACTTATTGTCGACCTTTCCCAAAATCAACCCAGGTCTTCCTCAACCTAAAGGCCTATGAAGGTAGAACATTTTAAAATGGTCCATGAAATGTTTTTGAATTATCGTGTTTCATGATAGACCCGTTGCGGCGATGCAGGAATGATAACAATGTCATAAATTCGCTGACTTTTCGGAGATGTAATCACCAAAAAAAAGTGCACATGGATTTACATATGCAGGTAAATAGATTCAGATCCCCATTATTGGTCCCAATTAGGTTCTTCTCATTTTACACATTTAGGTCATGGTATCAATGTGGAAATCACATGCAGTCTACATCTCCTTAAGGTTTTTTGCAGAAGTATCAGTAGAACAAATGTAACACATCACATTCCCTGCTATCGGCACAATGTTGACTGACTCAGTTTTGACAGATAATCCCTTTAATAGTGCTTAAAGTGTGAAATCTTTCTAAACACATCAAGGGATGATGAGGCGATCTCAAGAATTTGAGCTCAACCAGCCTGTGCTCGGACACAACAAGCAGCATGTAAAAAGATCTAATCCTGATGTAGTTTATATTCATAATGATCCAAATGTCATCGGAAACAGAGTTCACAAGGTCGCTACTTTTGTTTGGACCCATTAAAAGGAGCCAGAGTGAACCTCATACTCTGTGTCTGCCAGGGGTGATATTAATGACAGCCATAAAACACCACCACGCTTAAAACGTACTCCCATCTGGGCCAGAATTATCCACACCGAATTCATTCTTGTAAATATGAGCAGAGGGTGAGGGAGTGTAAAAGAGACATCATGATGTATTTGAACTGGAGAGAGATTCAGACGCTGACCTGCTGTCTGCTCTCTACCACCTCGTAGACATTTCCGAGGTAGATTTTAAGCAAAGGTGTAGGAGACACATCAGAAAGCTGCTGAATCATCTTTTGCTGTTCGTGTGGGACTCAGACTCACTGCTGCTCTTCCCAGAGGATTCAGGAGTCTGTCAGTCTGAGATTTAAAGCCCAACCAGGGTCAGAGAGAGAGAGAGTAGGCCCGACTATATCCACGCTTTTGTTTATTACATCTCTGCAGCCACCATGACAGCCATCTTAAATGTACACTAATAACAAACAAAGCCTCTGATTGATTTTTCTTTTTTGCCAAATTATAAATCTCAGATGACGGATAATGTTTATTACGCATTTATAAACAGATTTATTTGCCCTTCACAGATTCTTATAAGCATTTACAAATTCATGTACACAATTACACGTATGTGTACGTATGTATAGATTGTCTAGTGAGTTTATTCATCTGTGTGCATATTCATATATTTGTGTGCACATTTATACATCTATCTTCATATCAACAGATTGTGTTTACCTTTACAAATCTATGTTAATATCCACATGTTTATGTACACACTCAGACATACAAATTTACAAAACTGACTATTTAGAGATTTCTGTACATAGTTTCACATCTATATATCTATTAATAGATATTTCTTCACAGTTATAGATGAAAGCGCACATTTAAACATACGTATTTATATATTTGGCTATTTTGCATCATTATACATAAGATTATCACACTTCCATGTTCACATTTACACAGCTATATATGTTATTCATAGATTGGTCTACACATTTACGCATGAATGTGCACATTTACGTATCTATGTACACATTTGCACATTTATATATATGCACAGGTTTACACATCTGTGTGCACACTCTCAGTTTTGACTGTCTATTGCAGGTTGCTCTAAACATTTAATGATCCATGTTGTCACATTTACGGATCCAGGTGCGTACAGCATGCAGAGATCTTTACATATTTAAGACAAAAGCTAAAACTTCCATACATACTTACAAATATGCTGTGCCTATAACTCCTTTCATTGGATGCCCCTTAAAATTAATCATTGAAATACTGTAAATTATACACAAATGAATACAGAAATGATTAAACATATGAGAAATGTATGTGGAATTGGCAATATAATCAAAACGATTATTTGTTTTGGAAAAGGAAAACTACAATAAGGAATCACAATGAATGTGTCATTAAACTGTCACCTTTATATTGTTACCAAACTTCAGTGACATTATACAGTGTTGTAGAGCAATAATCAACTGAGATGGTACAGTAAAAGCCTTTTGATTCATTGAGCTAGATCCCATGATCTGTGGTTAGATTTCTAATCTCTAAAAAAGTTTGTTCACATGTAGACCTGCATTAGTGGCAGCATAACACTGCAGGTCGCTTTTTAAACACAGAATAATTGTCTGCAGATGAGTCCATTTTACGTAAACAGTCTAAAATCTCATTTCGTCTTAACACATTATACGTGTATCCATGTATACACTAGGATTTTGAAATGAATAACTCCAATAAATCCTTTAAAATTAATCCTTTAATTGGATAGACGGACAGAAATAACTTTACTAAATGCAGTGTAATCTATAAGATTAAATGGACACAGCCGACCCAGTGCATTTCTAGATCTACATGTAGCTAGACTAAATATCTGGATTACTTTCTACATGTTTCGTATGTGCTTAGCAAACAGCAGACAATCCATATGCATATCTGATAATTGTTTCTGGACAGTTACGAAATTAATTGGCATTTTTGCACGGTTTGTCTTGGTCTATATGTATATTTGTAGATACACACGTGAATATATTATAAAGACAAAAGCAATGCATGCGTCATTTGAAAAAAAGCATGTAAGTTGTGGAGAAATGTGAGTTAGCACATCAAAGTAAAAAACTGTAAACACACACACTTACTAGGACCATCAGTGGATAACATGAACTGAGGCCGGCTGAAGCACGGCAGCACAATTTCTGAAGAAAAAGAGGGACACCTATAGGAGCTGTGGAGGTACTGCACATTTCACTCCATCAGCATGACAATACAGTTGTGTAGGCAACAAAGTCAGAAAAACACAACAAATGGTTATAATGAAAATTACCCTTTTTTTGCCACATGTTTCCTGTTATTTCAAGTTTTTGGAGCATTTTGATGAGTATTTGATCACAGTCTAATTCACTCCAGGATGATCAGGAACTGCAGAGCTTTGGATTTATTTCCTGTGAGCGTAGATGTAGTAGAATACATTAAATTGTATACTATTATCTAGCGTTGAACCATGAAAGGAAAGCTATCACACTCAGGCAAACTTCCACCTGCGCAGCCAAGGTTTGCATTTCTTTTGGTCACTGAATCAAATAGATGCACACACAGACACACACACACTGCCTTGACGGGTGAATGACAGGTTGCCAGTGAGAGAGCAGGATTGTGCTTTTGTGTTTGTTTGGCCCTCTATATAAACCATGTTAAATGTAGCCCTTACTGTAGCGACAAAAGACCTGTCCGTCCATATGTTTCAGCTTGATAGCAGACAGTCAGTTGCAGGAGGCTTGTTCTTTTTCACTTTTACACACACACAAACATAGACACACACCTCAGGGATAAACTCTTGGTCCAAGCCAAAATGCTCCCCTATAATAACACAAGCCCGACTCGCCTGATCCCCCACTACATTACAAGTGTTAATTAATCCCAGCCAAACACAATGCATGCACAAATGGCTTCTATGTGCACAGCGCTCTGCCAAGTACAAGTAGACACAGGATGAAATTCTGCTTTTTGGTATTTCACGGCAAGTGGGGGGGATTTAAAAAAGCAACAATGCTGCTTTTGTGTAAACAATGTTCAACTTCCTTTTGTTGGACGTAGAGGTTATAGTCTTTGTTTGAATGCCATAAGTGCTGCTGCACCCATCAACAGTGTTTGGCGTGTAATATATGCACTCGCTCGGTGCCTGTTTGCACTTGTCACAGAGTCATGGAAATTGTGCGCCAGCCAAGTTATGAATCAGCACACTCATTAGTTTGAAATTCAAATCCATTTTCATACCATGTTGTTCTCATTTAAGACCACTGTTGTGCAACAGCTCTAATAAAATGAAAACAAGGCCTTTCATTTTTTCTTTCAACTTTCATTTGATATGAGAATAGATATGTTGTATGATCAGAAAGGGTTTTTTTTTCCTCCTCTCGGGATAATTTTAATAACATGGATGTTAATTACTGATTGATATAAGGGTCTTACATGGATGCATTCAAAGTGTTGCTACTTGTTAGCTCCTAATCTACAGTTTTAGTGATGATAAGGTAATGAAGTGTGGTTCATTTTAATACAAGTGACTATTAGTGCAACGAATACTACGTCATTAGATGGTCATAATGTAATGCATTATAGGCCTATATGTACATTTTCATGTACACAGTAGGGTCCAGTCACTTTATCTCACTTCCTCTCTCATTCCGTATGATGTGTTATTTACATATTTATTACCCACTTAATTTCTGGTTCTCTATGGGAACATTTTGGTGATGTATCATGTTTCTTGGCAGGATCTTTAAGAAGCTTATCTACAAAACGTTACACCTCCAGTCCATCCATTCATTATGACCTAAGGTATGGTGATAAATATTTGAAATGTTATGACAAATCAGTATGTATATATGTTTAAAAAAACATATTCAGAATCCAACTCTTGGCCAAGGCAAACATTTACAGACACACACACAAACAGGGAACAATTGGTTATTAAGAGAGCCGGGTAAATGGGGCCTGCTATCAGCTGGAGACCAAGGCTTCACTATTTATTTGTCAAAAAAAAACAACAACCGAGCGTGAAACCTCGCCATCAAAGAAGGCAAACATGAAGAACTGACTCCGGAATCCATTGATTCTATCCAGTCCAACTGGGGTGTTCAACTCATCAGGTGATGGGCAGCCATGGTGCTGAAGTTATCGTCCCCTGAGAAGTTGAGACAGCACAGCGAGCGCTCCGTCTGGGAAGTGGCGCGGTCTGGATGGGTGAATAATTAGCTATAATGACATTAAAAAAGCCAATGAGTGATTGGTGTTGCTTATCCTGTACAAGTTGACCAAGTGATATTTTCTGTAGTCAGTCCAACTGCCCAATCCACTTTCTCTAAAACCCTAAATCTGATGAATCAATGTGAGCGGGGAGGTGCTCCAATCTAAGCTAGTTGTTATGAGACACTATAAAGTCTACATTAAATCTCTGTGTAATTTCTTAGCACTGTCACTCTGAGGAAAGGAAGGAAGTGTTGTCAACAGCTTGAAGGATGTAGGAGTTTATTGAGATGGAAAATGGCTGCTGGTTAGTGTCCTGGACTAAATAAATGATATAAAAGGCAATCCCACTCTTTAATGGCCTTCATTCTTCTGTGAGGGGGTGGAGGTAATTATAAAGTTCATTACTGTAATGAGATAGGCAGGCTTAGAGAGAAAGCCATCAGTAACTGGTCCAGGACACAGTGATACCACTGATCAAGTCACTGGAACAGGACATGAATGAGATTAGGACAAGTTTTGATGAAGTCTGTAGTTCCTCATTTTTTTTCCCAAACCTCCATGATCCCTGAGATCTATGACATTCCTTATGTATTCTTTCCAAGATGACAGACTGTATCATGTACAGAAGATATCCTGATTTAGAAATTATATAAAGCAATTTTTTTTTTTGCGTGTTAAATTAACAGGCAAGAACATTCTCTGATAAAAGGAAACAAATATGTGTATTGGTAAAATGTATTATCATGACTGAATATGAAAGTTATATATATCATAAAATGGATAAGAAAATAAGTAGAAATTTCGGCATGTAAGAGGCTGGATTAAAACCAATGTTGAATGCCCGGACCTTCATATTTTAGGGAGAACAGCATTAAAAACCAACATGATACTTATGAACTCTATCACTAGATCAGCTAACGAAACACTTTTGCCAGTAAACACAGTTTGTTGCTGCATCTATAAATTCAAAGTCCATCTAAGACTTCTTTTTCTTCATCTCAGCGGAAAGGGCTGTTTCCTTTCAGGGTGGCCACAGCTGAGCATCTGTCTTGGAACCGGCATCCTGCTGGCCAGCTGCACCAAAGATGGTATTTGTCAACCCAAGCCCCAATAACTACGGTTTGGAAATCAGCTTCCGCAGATTGATTTGGTTTTTTCGCCTTTCCTGCGCACCCCTCCACATTTATCTGGCTTGGGACCGGCACTAGAATGAACCATGAACCATAATCCTAAAGTGACCAAAAGCCGGAGAGGAGTCACGACTCAATTACTAAGTCAACATACTCATTGTTTGCTAATCATCCATAAAGCTCAAGCAACGGCTTTGACGGGGGGAAATCTCAGTGGACATTTGGCCAGAAACAGGCTAAACTCTGTACAATGTCATCACCGGGCCAACACATAGAGACATTGATCTTTACATTCACCCCTCAGAGGGAATTCCAAGTGGAGGAGCCCTTCACAAACACAGAGAGAACCTGCAACTCCACACTCAAAGGCCCCAAAGCCAAAGATGGGGCAGGGGTTCAAGAATCAAAGGTATTAAAAATGAATATCCTGAAACTTGTTTACGTCAGTATTTGACTCTTCAGCTGTTTTAGGAAAACTTCCTGGTAGAATCGTCTGAGAGTTCCAACTTTTACGGATTTACTGGGAACGCTCCAACGCGTCATTACTTTTCAAACTCATTACATTTAATGATCTCAATTCGGCTTTTAACTAAACCACATCTACTTGGAGGACTAATGAATAAAACCAATCTAATCTTGAAAAATCTTTCCCAAACCCGGAAGAAGGGAATATGTTTAAAACTTTCACTTACAGGTCTATTGTCGAGCTTTGAGACTGTTAACAAAGGCATTAAGTCACTCAACTGTGCAAACCAACAAACACACACTCTAATGTCAGACGCCAGTCTATTGGGTGACCCATTGATTTATCCTCTAGAGACAGATTATACAGACATTTGGTGATCAGTGGGTTTTAATTTTAGACCATGCTAACAGCCATATATAAAATCTTCATTATGTTTTCGCCATAAAAAATCCCATTACAGTGTCATCCCACTCATTCCGCTTAAGGTATGTTTTTATAGTCCCAACATCAGCATAAAGCTCAATGGCGCATTCCAACCATGTCTTTCCACTTCCTCACGTATTGTCACATTTTTATTAGCTCGAATAATATCCTGTTTTATGCAACCTGCGTGAGCTGTATCAAAATCTCCAAGCAAAGTTTTACTTAGAAGTTGAAGGGGAGGCACACTCAAGTGGCTTTCTCACTGTAACAAAGAACATAAAGCTGAAATAATGGTTCATTTTGACTATGACTCAGCTGGTATAAAATATGCCTGAATTCCATTGTGAATTATAGCAGCTTCTGGCAGCTGATTTATCAAATAGGAGGGTTACATTTGTAATAAAGCAGCAGAAATTATTGCCCGATGTTAATATTGGAGATTTGATTGAAATGCATACAGGAGCCGTTGAAAATTGGACAGTAAATCATTGTGTTCCAGCCAGGCTCTGTATTCGGAGAGGCTTGCAGAGATATTGACAGATAATACTTTTTTTTTCTTTAAGCTTTGATTGGTAATTACAGAAACCTTATTGCCATTAGCATTCCGATAACCATGATACGGTTATTTAACTAACTGATGTTAGTGTGACTTGTTACAGTTGTGTATATGTGTGTGTTTTGGGCATGGGCTGGTAGGCATATTTGTTGGTGATCTACGACCAATCTGTCATCAGACAGGCAAAGAAAATCGTGTCCGACCCAACTCACATTTCCAACCAGAGTTCCAGCTCTTACCTTCCGGCCGGAGATTCAGGATCCCCACGTTCAGACTTATTTGCTATAAACATTCATTCCTACCCAGATCCATCAAGCTCCTTAAAAGTATCTCCTAGTCAGATTACATGTGCAATATGTCTATTTGTGCAATACTATACTACCCGTGCAATACATTTCTAACTTTGCAATATTTAACTTATCACCCTAAGGGCTTGTGCTGCAGATGTGTGTATATGTTAATGGTTATGTTTAAATGTGTATAGATATGTTCGTGTGTGTGTGTGTGTGTGTGTGTGTGTGTATGTATGTATGAGTGTGGGTACATATATCTTCATTAAGCATATGTTTATGTGTTTGGGTGTATACATACACATACATACATATGTGTGTGAATCCTATGTATGGAGCACGTATTCTGTGATATTGCTTTCAGTGAAATCATTTCATGTCTTCTGCCTTGAACTTTCTGTGAAATTGTAGTTGGATGGAGTTCCTTTTGGGGACAATAAAGCATATCTTATCTTATCTTATAACTACATGGACCAATCTGCCAAGGCCATGGCTCTTGTCAACCTTCTCTTTCATGGTGACTGTGACCGTCACCACACAAGAGAAGGGCGGGGGAATTCTTCTATGCTTCAACGTTTGAACTTTGTGGCCTTCTTTTTGACCAAGCTGTCGTCATGTTATCGTTAGATTATTATCGTCCATGGGGAGCGGCTACTCTTCCTTGGGGGCTGCCATGTAGTGCTGCATGTTTGCACAGAAGCCTGAACAGAAAAGAAATTGAACACTGGCTCTAGATGGCTGAGTGTGGCAGGAGTGGCAGAAAGACGATGATGGATGGATGATGAATATGTTGTTACTGAGTAACTTTTTTTGACAAATGGAGTATCAGACTTATTATTAAGCACAAGCAAAAAGCAATAGAGCGTCTAAACTCATCCTTTAAAGAAAAATGAAGATTCAACTTGTGAAACTGTTGAGAGTTAGGAACCTTGGAAGGGTCAGGCCTGCCCGCCCATGGCATTCAACTCTGTAGGCGACGGACGTACCCATGGTGCAGAATGCTTGCTCCCCCATCCATTTTTATATGTATCTATCTGAAGGAACCCCATCACTCGACAGTACATTAAATTACAGTGGGGTACCATATACAGTCGTTAATTATGTTTCATGGTGCATAACTATGAGACAACTGAAAACTTATGTAAAGAAATGAATCCCCCCAAAAAACCCAATTAAGCACATTACACTCTCAGAAAAATTTCAACACCAAATCTGAGACTACTAAACACTATCTAAATAAATTATGAAATAAAAATTCATTAAACTATATTATGGCGACAATTGTTTCTTGGTGTGATGGTGCAGGAGAGGGGGCGGGGAATTTGTTGCTGGGAACAGACTTCAGATGGATAAATTGCAGTTCACTAACAGTCATTATGGGTCATTACCGGTACAGGACAGGTTGGAGCGGACTGTCATCGGGGCACCCCTGCAGGGTTCCGTCACCCTGGCGCGGACCGTCCCAGATCAAGGGCGTCATGCGTCTGTGGCGATGTTGGCAACCCACCTGACCTGTCTTGAACCATGGACCAGGAGTCCAATGTGCGCTCGAGGGTTCGGCTGGAAATATGCCGTTATCATTTTGCCACGATCCTGATTACACATCTGCAAATTCTGAGCATGGAACTTGAATTTCTGTGCAAAGAGCGATCAACAACACACTTCTTGTAAGCAACAACACAGCACACCTGGACGCACTATTAACTGTTGCCCAAAGGTGTGTGTAATGGTCAAAATTAATAGAGGCGGGATTAGAAATGTGGCACAAATATCATATAATAATAATAAACACAATATCTAAGCCTGGTGGTACAATGAAAGTGAGTATTTGAACGAGGGGCGCTGCTGTGCGGGTTGACCTGCAGGCGAATATGTTGTGATTTGACGGCGATCAAGTGACCTAGATACCATTGAGATGCGACGATGTAGCGATTAGACGCTACACTGGTACGACTATGTAGGAACTTCACTGCCAGATGCATACGGAATTTTACAGACTGCACCTTTAAGTGCTACACTTGCACATATGAAAAAGGGCCAAAATGCTCATGAACCTCCGACATCACAGCAAGTATCTATAATGAAAACTACCTTCAAGCATAGTGGATTCTTCATATTGTATTCATAATGTTAAAAAAGGCCTTTCAAAGATTTTGGCCATGAGAGGTTAGGGCCTCTCAAAGCCGAAGTTCTGGTGTTTTTTCAGAGCCGGACCCATATTATCAAATATGGGTCTCTATATGCTGATTTGCTCAATTCTGCTGTCCCTCAGAAATCCATTAGCTATAGAAATGTGTAATGTTTATTAGTAAATAGTTTAAGTTACCCTTTAAATCACATATTTATTCAATTTCAGCACACTGATACAGGTGCATAAGACCAAGTAATTACAGTAATTACAGCTTTGTTCATGTGTAATACCTGTCAATGGGCCAGCAGTTACTTTAAACAGTACGCTCAACTGTAGATTTCACTTTTAGCACTGTTCTTAAGATTTTTTAGGTTAAATAGTACACCAGCTAACCACATAAATCCACATTATTGCCTCTTGTGCAGCAGAAGCAGAGCGTGTCCTTTTGTATTGCAAAATACTGCACACCCATTGTGTTTGCATGTGTACACCTCATTGTCAACGTGTGTGTGCTCTCCCAGATTACTTTTTCCATAACCAAGCAATCCTCTGTGTTATGTATTTTCTAATATGCATGCTCCCTCCAAGTATTGCAAATGCCGATGCATATTTATCGTATCAGTAAACCCATTACAATAGATTTTAATTGCCTGACAGAGATAGAGGGGGAGGAGGGGTGAGGAGAGAGGGCTCGCCACTGTGGCATGGCGACCATTAATTGCCTGTGACTCTGACTGTGTCCTCCTTCGCTCGGCTTGCCTGACACTGGCCAATCAATACTCAGTGTAGGCTGATTATAGCAGGAACACCCCTCTTTTTATAGAGGTCCGTGCCTCATCCTGATCAATAGCTTCAGTGAGGGGCAGCCGTCTGTGTGTCAGGCAATAGAAAGACTATAATAAGACTATGTGATCATGATTACAAAAGACATTCCAATGCATATTTAGTCATCAACATCCAAAAGACAATTCTGTATTATAATAGTAATTGCTGGTAGGTATGTGTTTTATGGAGTAACATAGTTCATCTGCCCCACAGATGCTGCCGAAATTTGCAGCAGCCGGTAACATTATCAATAAGACCCAAACTTCCTCTGTCATCTCCTCAAACTACACAAGATTCATCAAAACCTGCTACCAGCAATTTAACAAAAGCACTTTGCACTTCGGGGCGAGATATAAGAGAAAAAAAGATTACCCATGAGGGCCTCATTTCCTCTTAAATTTTTTGTCCTGGGTTGATTTTCCTCCCATTTCCGAAATTCACCACAAAATTCAGATGTGTAATGGACGGGCTGTGCTGAAATACACTGGGTTCAAGTCAACAACATGAAGTTTTTTAAAAATGAGGGAAATGACGAGGATGAATCAAAGTCATCATGAAAATTTACTCAATTAGCCAAAAAATGCGTGTAAGAAGAATCACGAAAAGACAAGAGAAACTAGTAATGGGACAGATGAAATCAGGTTTTGAAAGGCAACACAGGTCAGTAGTGAAGGACTGATCGAGGCTCAGCTGTGTCCTCAAAAGAACTCACCCTGCTTGCTAACAAGCAGCAGGACAACGGACACTTCGCACCAACCTTGTTTTTTGAAGATGTTTCAGTTTGCAGGTATGAATCTTCCCCTGGATTGAGGTCTGCGTCATAATTTCGGACTTTGGTTAGTTAAAATAGAGGTTGTCTGGGTCCAGATTAAACTGTATCATACTCTAAGTACAACTCCTGATCTGTTTTGTGTGAGTTCAACCTGTTCTTCTCAACAGCCCCATAGTTGGGTCTCTTCTCAACAGTCCATTGGGGGTTTGAGAAACAAAACTATAAGGAGTAGACAATGGAATAGTTAATACACTCAAAAATATGTATGTCATATATTTAAGATTTATGTATTTTAGTGACATGCAAAATTTCCATGCATGTGCATTACATAATTTCAACCAAAACAAACTGATAAATCTAATGGGATGCATATTTGTCATTAAAATATGAATGAAAAGGTAAAAATTATATTTATTTAATAGATTTGATAAATCTTAGGTTTTTTAAACACATTCCCCTTCAAAATAATGTAATTTCCTGAAAATTATATGTTAACAAACAAAACTCATAAAAAACAGTTCTACAATTAAACTCTTTTTAACCTTTTTCATGTTTTTCAACAGATTCAATGTCATTGTTTTTCATTGACTGATTTTTTGTTCTTCATAAATATCAGAGTTATGCCGATTCTATGGGATTTGAATACATGCATTTTCAAAGTATGATTATTTGAATAAAATAAAATAGTTGCAAATGCTTATGCTGAAACTCAGCATTGCATTGTTTTGAGTGTTTAAGTGGAAGATTGTATAAGTAGTAACGTGAATACAAACCAGTGCCTAAGAAATAAAATGATAATAAATGTACTATTGTTCTAGATAATAAATGTAATGGGACATTAAATGTAAAGTTATATGGCTGAAAAATTATGATGAATATTAAAAATTCACATAATATTGGTATAATTGTTTGTAGTTGTATTGGTATCAGTATCCGATGTTTAAGCTGTCCTTCCTGTAGAAGGGGAGGAGCCATGCAGTTCATTGGCCACTGGTTGGAAGGACTTCCTGTGGTGTTCTGTGATGGTTCACAGTGGTCTCACTTCTTCACTTAAGGTGCTCTGGTGTGACTCCAGTGCGACTCCAGTGTGGCATATTAATCCCATTTAAACTGCGGGGCTCTTTTGTGCAACAGTTTTTCCACATTTAGGTTTATACAGTATATTGTGATGGTTCTGTTGTTGGAATTTTCATTTCCTGATTTATTTTGATAGTTTAGTTCCTCACACTGTAGTTTTCAATCCCTGTTGTTTACCTTATTTTGAAAATTCATGGTTCGTTACTGGGTTATCTACGTGGAAAAACTCTGCGTCATGCTCCCGTTAGTTTCCAGCTCTTTCCCCTGAGATATTCCTCACTCTCTCTTGGTAAGTTTTTCTTTCCTTGGTTGCTCATTATTTGTATTTCTCATTGGTTTGGATTTTCTGTTTTAAAATGTATGTCATTTATACCCCCTAGGTGAATATACCTGTACAGTTTTTTCTCATTTGAAGATATTCTTACTTCCGATGTCTGACTTTTAACTTCAAACTTACTTTTTGTGTATTATTTGCAATTTGCATCCCATGTTTTGGACTAACCCATAACGTATATACATTCAGGTTGCTTTGAAAACTGAATTTAGAACTCGGTCGAAGTTTCTGCATTTATGCGTGTTTTCCTGCAGATACTCTCTAATAAATAAATATTAATGAATTAAATAAGTAAATAAATAAAAATGAGCATTTATTTGGAAGATATCAAACAAACTGTTTTACAGACTTTTATGTCAGTCCATTCCCAGCATAAATTGCCATACCAGGTCCCCGGCCAGAAGGCAGGGGTTAAATTGTTAACCCATATATCCCTTTCCTGTTAACTTGGTATTTCTGTAATTTTATTTTGTATTTTATTTCTTCCTCCTTTTGTGTGTTTTCCCCCCATTCTCTACTCATTCTTGAAATATCTCTTCACACCCAGGCCCATTACACAACACTCAAACATATTTTAATGCAAATCAACCTTAATGTTAAGCGAAGGCTGCAAATGATATGCTCATTTAGCATTTTTATTAGCCTTTCTGTATTTAATCTGATTCATCCTCTTGCTACATGCAGTAGGAATTTGTTCCAGACAATGTCAGACTGTCATGTTCATGCATGACATGAGTTTAGGTTTGCCACATACATAGACACTTCTTTTTTTTGCTTCATGCAGACTTTACCTCCCAGCTCAGTTTGACAAGAACACCCCCTTGTCGACTTAAGAAGGTACCAGAAGGCAGGAGGAGTGCTCGACATGCAGCACGAGGTTGAGGCTGCAGAAGACTCACTATTCACCCACACACAAACACACCATGCCAGTGTGTGTGTGTATGTGTGTGTGTTTTCCGCATGGCAAGGGGTAAGGTTCCAAACTGTAAGAGGATTAGTGACTTGAAAAAGGTAGCCGTCATTTAATTGAAGGCTTACCAGCAGCCGGAACAAGGCTAGCAGTCAAAGTGAAGGTATAACCCAGCCCAGAACATCCTGTTGAGACCACATTTGCCAAAGTCCATGTGTTTCCTTACGCCTGCCTTCCCCGCCTTCTTCTCAACCTCAGAGGCACGCATCACATTTTATCACTGAGCTTCAGCTTCTTAAAGACGTTTACACGTTTTGCAATTTTTAATCTCTTCAGCACGCTAAGAAAGGTGCCTTCAACTCGTATTATTCAAATGCTGTGATCTTTGGGAACCGCTCGGGTCATGAATCCCTCTCTCCACGGTTGCCAGTGAGGGAGCTGGTGCCTAGTGAGAGTTCATGATACATGAAGAGCGGAATCTCTCTGTGGAATACTTTGACTGGGATTGTCACTATTCAGCTGTATGAGCACAGCCTGCTACTAGCGCCGGTAGTCATTGTTGGACAATCACCCTGACAGTCAGTTTAGGCCGGGTCATCAGGTTTTACTGGAGGTCTGGGTCCTGTGTGGGGCATGGACTCGGCTTCTAAAGGTTCATTAATGCAAACAGATATGACATAGACTTTTGTCCCTGTAGTGATAATTCAACTCAGCAAATTTAAACGTCTTTAAAAAATTTAAAAAGTCTCAAAATTCTCCGTCCAAATAATAATAATGTATCATTTATTGATCATATACAGTTATACACAGTAATTGAAATTATTTCTCCGCATTTGACCCATCCCAGGCTCTGTCTGCCATTAAATGAGATCACATCGTGCAGATATAAAAAAGTCTCAGCACATTCGGAAGAACACTGTGACGTTTCAGGCTAACAGCCTTGGAGATTTCCTGTGTGCTTGCCTTGATTGTCTTCAGCTGTGTCTTGTCCCCTTAACCCTGTTCCTCTGATGTGCCCTTGTGTCGTCCTTGTTATTCCTAATGAGAGTTTGACTTCGTTCTAGCTGTTTATTTACAGTTTGGTGTCTCATGGACCTTGTGTCCAGTAGCAGAATGAAAAAAAACAAACATTTTTTGTTTTGTTGTTTTTTGATCCCACGACGCACTCTCTTCAAAGCAGCACAACAACTGAAAATGTTAGTAACTAGCTGGTGAACACATTGAAGCCTTTAGCTGTCGTCATACCCAGATTTGTTCCATGTGACGCTCATAGAGGGGCCGTGTCTTCAGCACCATCTTTCATTTTCCACAGAATTTGAATACCCTTTAGATGTGGTCACAGCTTCAGCTTGCTCTGTTTCTGCTGAAACAGTTTGCAGACAGAGGTTGTTGTGTCTTCATCCTGGACCACCACAGTGATGTCATTTCAAATTGAGATCTATCGAAAGTTCAGTCAGAAAGACCATCCTCTCACACACATGTGGCAGAGTAATGCTCATACCACTATTATCCCCTTTCGCACACGTCTCAATTACCCGCTCCATGGTCTGGTGCATCAAATGATACAAGCTGCATTCAATCAGGCAACATCATTTATCCAATCGCTGTGTCACACCTGCGTGCTCAGCACATCATCATCATCAGCTGCTGTCTTTAAATATGTCTCTCTCCATTCATCTAGTTTTTGCTTGCTGCTGGGCCCTACACCTCCCAATCTTCACCTGTTCTTTGGAGATCCATCAGCTTCATCATTCTTCCGCCTCAGCAGAGTCGTCAGCCACCACCACCAGTATCCAGACTCCAGAGGGGGGCTACTCCTGCTGCTGCTCGGGGCACAATCACAGCCTCCTTGATGTGTCTGGGCGCTCAAGACTTTCTAATAGACTCATTTTCGCTCACCTGCTGTTATAATAAATCATTCATCTTCCCATTTTCGAAATCCCATTAAATATTTATACAGTCCTTGTGTTTTATTTTTGTGTTTTACAGTGAAGACTCTGAGCTATTTGCCACGGAGTGGAAAGTGGATTATGCGTTCAGTCATTTCCCCCTTCCTTCATGCTTATTCCTAACAAATGAAGTTAAAAAAGGCTTTTGATTGAAGGGATTGCTCTGGCTCATACAAACAAACTCACCGAGGCAGGCGTTTACAAATGGAACTCACTGTCGATATTTAGCACTCAACTTAAAATCAATGAAAATACAAACCTGATTTTGTCTGTGTTGCAGGATTTGATTGTGGCACACTGGAGGAGGAGTTTGGAAAATCCTGAGCACTATCATGCTGACTGTGATTAAAGTGTGTTTGAAGCAGTCTGGAGTTGAACGTTTGATTTGAAATTCCGGTTGCAGCAAAAGACAAATAAATTTTGAAGATAATATATAATAAACCAAATATCGGCATCATGTGCCAGGGAAAGTAATGCAGCATGGGATTGTGGGAATGCAGATGATGCAACTGTGCTACCCACTGTGCCACCATGATGCCCATGTTTGATGCACATAATTATATCCATGAAAAGACGGTGGTATTATGGAAGCGTCATTGCTACCGCCATGTCCATCGCAGATTCTTCTTGTTGACGAGATAACTCAAAAAGATTTTCACAGATCACCCACATAAGCCATAAAGTCATAAAGTCATAAAGACCGGTTGCATATTTCTTACACCTTAGTCCCAATCACCAAATCACACAAAATCACTGTTTTTCAGGTATGTAGTCCAAATTTGGTGCATATGAATTAACCCGAGGAGATCTATCTTGTTTTATATTTGATTCTAAAAGTTCAAATTTTACTCACTAGGGGGATCTTTCTTTTGCCCAAAGCATCATTTTTTGGCTCTAAATTTTCAACCGTTATTCTGATTCAGTCCAAATTGGAAGATGGATATAATATATCCATCTTGTATATATTATATTTTACTTTACTATTAATTATAGTTCATATTTTACTCCCTGGGGGAGCCCTTTTTATGAAAAAAACACTGTTCTCTGGACGTGACTTCACATGAAATGTAGGAGTCCAATCAGAGAAATTGTTTATTTTTTATTTTGGATTAATCCTTGCTGCCGGGGACAGCGGTTTAGGCCTAGTTATTAAGTTCGACTCTGTATTCCATTCTGCCCGTGCAGTCATTTATTAACAGTATTAAGAGTACATTATTTTATTTTTACTTTTTATTTTGTCAAATTGGAGAGTTTACATCTAAAAAGTTATACGTAAATGTAACATCTTAAGTCATGACTAGATGGAAGAGCACCTTCCATTTACAATTTAATGATAATTAATTTAGTTAATTTGGATATTTCTAGGGTTTATTTTATGCATTAGTTATTTTTTTACTATGGATTTTGGGATACTTTTAAGGGTTTTCAATGCAAGTCTTACATGAGGTGTCGCTGCTTGTTGTGATTTAAACTGTTCTCAAATCACTTATGAGTTTAAAGTTTGTTTGTTTTTTTCCGGAATGATCAACGGAGACATCCTTAATCGTGAAATATATAGAAGATACTATAGTGATGGAAGGTTATTATCTAATGGTCCCTATTTGACCCAAAACCCCAAACCACAGAGAGGTATTTGTCTTAACCATGGATCCAAATTGTTTTAGATCCCACAGCCGGGCTCTTCAGTAATGAAAATTACAGTGTGGCTGGCGTTATCCATGGTTTCAACAAATCACACAAGTCTAGCTGCTCTGCCAAACACACCTGGACAGCCTGTTGAATGCAAACCCACGCAATCTCCAAACCTGTAATTGTCGCCATGATACCAGAGTTGTTTGCTATTGGTATCGATAACTCAGCAATGATTGCTGCAGAGAGTAGATTTTGGCCAATAGCTGCTGAGGTGGGTCTGTGACCGTTAATTTCGGACCATGACCTCTCATTTATTTTTGGGAAGAATGGAGACAATGTTTTATTCATTCACATTTTGAAAGAGTGATTGTGATGTGCGAACAAATCCTATGATTTGCTGCCATTAAGTCTTAAACGCGGGGAATCTTGCGTGTGTCAGCTTTTGGAGAGCAGAGTTTAGAGTGGAGCAGACGGCGTGATTGCAGATAAATCCAGGAGGAAAATCAAGCAGTGGTGTCTTCTTTCGAAAGAAAAGGTAGATCCACTTTTCTGGAAAAATGATTGAGGAATTCCCGCATGTGTCTCGTTTTAGACACAATAATGAAGATGTGTATGAAAAACAATTAAGACAGAAAAGCACATAATTTCAATAAGTGATGATGAAAGTTCTTGCCACAATATCCATCCATCCATTCGTTTCCTGTGACGGATTATCTTGTAGGATCATGGGGGCTGAAGTCCATCCCAGCTGACAGATCTGTCATTTATAAAAAAGTTTTCTCATTCATTAAAAATGGGAAAAAAATATAAGATATTTTCCAATTTTTTTCATAATTGAAGTTCAATTCTAAATGAAGTTTCAATGTTTTTTTTATTGGAAAAATTAGTGAAACCTTTAAATTTGTATACTGTAAAATTTAATTTAACAAATGTTTTTCTCTAAACCTATGTCATAACTGATTACCTGAGTAATTCAAAGTACCTAAAATACATTTTTTTAGTGAACTATTAATTAGAAATATATTTTATTTTCATCATTTTTATTATTATTTTTTTCAATGAATTTAAATCACTTAGAACATAATTGATTGGTTATGTAAGTTTGATAACACAAAAGAAAGCAAAAAATATGCTGGCATTAAACATTTTCAAGTTCCAAACAAGTTTTCACAACTCATTTAAATTTATTTGAGCATTTGGGTTCACTGTGAATTTCTAGTCTACAAACACATTGAGTGCCAGTAACTCAGTGCTTTTTTCTTTTGGTTATTAAAGTCTTCTCTTTCGAGTCATATAAACTTGTTTGCAAATTATGTAATTTTTACTTAAAAATATAAATTCACAGACAATTGAAACACATCAAATAAATTATCGGAATAAGTTATGAAATTTAAAAAAAAGGAAGTTTGAAATCTTTTCTAATTAAAAGAAAAAGGTTCAGTACCAGTAGAATCTGCTTTATTTTGTGTTCATAAAGCTATGCCAAAATTGATTAATATTACATTTTGCAAATTTTATAACCCGTGCCTAAAATGTTGAATTCACAGGCACTAATAACTCTAATGTTCCATTTTGACCAAAATAAATAGTGCAAATAGTGCAGTTAGTCTAATCTTAATACTGTTATTAAATAATGAATGTCTGGCTGATCTTCGTCTTATTTGTCTTTCGGCAGTTCCCTTTGAGGGTCACCATAGCGTAGCCACTACCCTGCTGGCTAACAGTGCCAGTGATGGAATTTGTTAACCCGACGGATCCGGTTGGGAAATCAGGTTTGGCATGCTGGTTTTGGCATAGGTATTATTTTTTATACAAGAATTGGCACAGAACTGAAGAGAGAGGGGGGGCAACGGGAACGCTATTCCGCACCAGCTCTTACAGAATACAGTATATTAGTATAGTAGATGATCCTCAAATCCAGCACTAATATAATAACAAAGTTATTATCATTTTCCATGTTGGGCAGCCTATGAAGGAATGTCTCCAGCCATCCAGTCAGACCACTGTACTATATACTGTTCTGTATTTGACTATTGCTAATTGGCTCTCAATGCATTCAACGCTAAGGGCTCCCTCAAGTACTATTCAAGCCCATTTTCCCAACCAATCTAAGCGGTAAGCCGAGTCATTAGCCCGGGCCTGTGCGCCACTAGTTTCACATGTACCAGTCGACGGGGGGCCTCATTGGTCTAATTCTACAGCATTACTAGAATTGTTTTCACAACACTGATCAGATTATAGCTCAGCTGGGATCTCTTAATGCATGGTACACACAATTTAGTCCCCTGAGTGGATTTCATATTTACTCATCTAGGATAGAATGGGGGAATCATGCAATCTTTAGCAAACATTAGTCAATTGCTGGCAAGTTTTCTATTCTCAAGCCTGAATGGCCGGGTTGGTCTCCGTCTCAATGAGTGCATTAAATGTACTAAACGCGTATTTAATGCTGCTGAGAGGAGATCAAATGGCATCAAGTGTTTTTCTTCTAACCACTGCTGTGTCCCTCTCTCTCTTTCTGTGCTCAGGCTTTAGTCTTCAAAATGTGTATACAGCGTGAAATTTTCCTGTTGAGGTATTCTCTACCTAAAACATGTTTTTATCCAACGTCTTTAGATACCACTGCCATGTAGCTCTTCATTTTCAATGGATTTCCAGTGAGTTGAAACACATTTCCAAACAAAGAAAATAAAAGTCAGGGTGAAAGAGATACAAACTGGTCAGAAACTATCAAGGGTGGTACCTTAGGCATCAAGTTGGCGTTTTCCACTAACTTGTGGAGGAGGAGACATTACAGGTGACCGACATTTGTAATGTGAGCGCTCTCTTTTAAGCTGCGAAATTTGTGATTTCATCCTAAGTGATTATTAAGCCTAAAGATTAATTTATGTAGTTATATTTTAGGGATGTTATGTTTTGATGGATGGAAAGGCAAATATAGAGCTGAAAAGTTGTTTGCACTTTGATTTCCATAGTAACAGTGTTCTTTTGGGGGTTTTTGCCTGATTGAGTAAATCAATAATTTTGTATCTTTAATAAAGCAGCGTGGAAGACCGAAGAGATAGATTTGATACAATTAGTTATGTTATCAATATTTTACTGGCAAACTGCAGAGAAGATACTCTTGGCTGTCACTTCTCCATTGAAGAAACCCCATCAGCTACTGGTCAAACTTTACACTTGATTCATCATCACCAAACTGCGTCTCTCAAAGGTAATACAACCAGTCGTATCATTTTCCTTTTTGAAAGTGTGTTTTTTTTGTGTAGCTGTTCACATCACTCTGAAAATATGTCCTACATCGGACTCCAGTATGAACAGCTCAAGGCCCTAAACTGACCCACATGAGCGAAAGAACAATAACATAGACGTCACACGTAGCATCCTGTCAATACAGAAGCAAAGCAAATACAGAAGGAACCGAACATCAAGTTGAGGCGCAGACACTCATCAGACCCCAGGAAAGGTGTTGGTGTTTTACTTAATAGGATAGTTCTAATCCTAGCTGTCCTGTCATGTTGTTCAGCCCTTATTAGCTTGACTAGCTTCATAGCTTCTTGACAGTCACAGCTACATAAAAATACATATTCTCTTCGAACTGGTTTGATATTTAGCGTAATCATACGATCATACAATTCTGCACTTGTTTGAGAGTACGGAAATAAAACACCAGTAAAATATCCAGTAAAAATATTCACAGTTTCCGGGGGGAAGTACCCCACTGAAGAAAAGGAGTTAGGAAGGAATGAAGCCAGAAGGAGGCAGTTGTACGACTGAAAGCATGTCAACCAGTGTTAAACCCGGAGGAAGAAGGACATTCACAGTTTTCTTTCCTGGCTCACAGAGCCGCCAATCACATAAGTGAACTAAGATGATGCCTAAACCCCCATGCATGGCCACCAAGGGTCCCACAGAACCCATTTATAATGTCACAAAAGAGCATGAATGGTTTTACTTTTGTAAAATATGGAATGGAGGCTCTTGTATGGTAAACAGACTGTGAGGTCCCCTCTCTCTCACTGGCTCCTACTCCCGAGGGTGCTGTCTCCCTGCTCCGCAGCATTGGTGAACTATGACTGGAATGGCACCTGAAGTTGTGTCAGCCAGTCATTGAAGAGGCTCAACTCTTAACCTTGTAGCTATTGTTGGATTTAGGTTCTCTTTAGATGACATGGTTTGTGTTTTAGGAATGTCAGACCATCACTGACCCACCCACCTCAATGATGTTGGAGGCAACATGATGTTCACCATGGCATCTCCAGACCCTTTCACGTCTGTCACATGACCTCAGGATTAACCTGCTTTCGAGAGAATGGGGGCACCAATGGTGAACCTGCCCATTCTGGTTGATTTCTGTTGAACGCCAGTGGAACTTGACGGTGCAGGGCTGTGAGCAGAGGTTCCACCAGAGGACGTTGGGCCCTAATAACACCCTCGGGGAGTCACACCAGTAGCCTGCTGGACGGCAATTTGAAAGATTCCGGCAGAACTCCTCCTGTTCCTCCTTACAAAAGAAGCAGATAACTGTCCTGCTACGTGGTTTATGTACTTCTACGGTCCTGTCCAGCTCTCCTTTTGTATCGGCCACCTCCTGGTATATCTCCTCCGTGCTCCTGAGACTGAACTGGATGACACAATAAACCTTCTTCTGATAGCACGTCTAAATGTTCCATCCTGGAGAAGCTAGACCTCCTGATCAATCTGAATTTGCTGCAAGGCATCAGGTTACCAATACAGACAAGGATACTTGCAAAAATAGTCTGTGGCCACAACCTGCAGAACCAGAACATTTTGGGTGGGGTGTTCTTGCTGTTGCCCCTCCTGTCCAATCGTTGTCTCTTTCATTAATTATACTTCTTGACTGGACAGCTCCATATCCCAGAAGTTTTACTGACTTTGTGTTATACTGTGATGATTTAGTGTTCCCCTATTTATTTATTTATTTATTTATTTGTTGAACAGTGTAGACATTTTTCACTTTTCCCTTTCATGCAAATGTCACTGCGAGATCATTTAAGTTCACTGGCGTCCGACCAACACTGGTTAAATCCTTCATTTTACACACTATCTGCTTTGTATTTGTTGTGGATGTCAAAGACTTGTGACTAATCCAAACGCTGGCCTGTAATGATCCAGAGGCTGCAGGTCCATATACAGCCACTTCCCCATCAGTGTCCCACTGACGGCAGAACATGCAATGCATGGTGACTTTCATTGCTACTAATCTTTTACATCACAAATTAAAACATTTTCAAAGATATGAACGGAGCTTTCACTCTCTCACATTCTCACTTTTAACGTACATATGGAGAATGAGGACTTCATCAACATCTGCAAAATTCATCCAAATATCTGTCTTGTGCAGCCTGAACTTCAACTCCACTCAGTATTTTTTCGCCGCACGTCTCAAGCAGCCAAACCTCTCCTGCTCTTACTTTATATTGCCAGGAGCCTGGCCTGTCTTTACGGTCTCTCCTTCATGCTGCTGCTTTGCATGCTCAGCGACAGACAATCGATACGCTGCCCTCTGTGTCTGGAGAGGCAGGCGTCACCGCTGAAATAACAACCGCTCAGCCTGTTTGCACAGAGCAGTCTCTCAACCCGTCCAGAGTACCCAAGGGAGCTCAATGCATTCAATCATTTACAGCAACACAGCAAGCAGAGAGCATCGAAGTGGTGCAGCTCATTCACTAATTAGAAGAGATGTTTGGCGGAGGTCTGAGTGGCCTTTATAGAACAAGAGAGGTATTTGAAATGACTTGAATTGATAAGTTCGGCATGACTTTTTGCATGCGACAAGGAAGCACGACATATTGCAGCTGGGAAGGTGAGCCTCCAGGGACAGACAAGGTCCGCTGGGGAGGGCGTCAGTGTTCCAGCACTCATACTGATAATACAACAACATACTTTCGATAATGCAGCCCAGATGCCAGAGCTCCAAACGCAGGTGCTCAGTGGGCTAGTGTTAATTGTTGCTAATTGGTGTAGCAACACATCAAGGCATATTTGGTGCGTGTGTATTATGGCGTGAACTAAGGGGATTGTGAAGTGTTTGTATTCGAAGACTGCATTCGATTATGCAGGAGCTCTGAACAAAAGAACAGACTGTTACGGGAACCGTGCGTTTCATGCACAGAAAGTGAGACATTTGTTAGAACAAAGAAAACCTCAGTGTTCTTTAGCCTGTGCTTTAATTTTGTTTACCTACAAACGGGAAAAGACTTTCTTAAATGATATCATATTCTACTGGTTGAAGATGTAGGCTTGGATGTGAGGATACCTTCATACAATAGTCGACTCTAGATTTTATTTAAGTTTTTGGCCACAGCCCATGTACAAAAGAAGAAAAAAAACAGCTATAACATCGTAACCACTTACCTAACACATTGAGTGTAGATCCCAATTTTCCAACAAAACAGCTCTGACCCACGGAGGCATGGACTCGCCTCGAGGTGCGTTGTGACTTCCGTTGCCCAGATGTTAGCAGCAGATTCTCTGAATCCTGGAAGGTGTGTTAATCCATTGGATTAAGATCTCCTGAACCGTTTTTTTTTTTTGTGGGAGTATCATCTTGCAGAAGACACCACTGTCATTGGAAACACTCCTTCCATGATGGGGGGCACTTGGTTTGCAGCATAGTTTAGGTAGGAGGTACGTGTAAAAGAAACATCCACATTAATGTCAGGACACAAGGTTTTCCTACATAGTGCATCATGGAGACAACGTCTTCCCAAGTAAGCGACGCACACGCACCCAGCCGTGGACATGATGTAAAAAGACACCTGATTGGACTCCATCACACCAGGCGACCTTCCTCCACTGCTCTGTGGTCCATTTCTGATGGTGACATGGCCTTTGTAGTGGCTGTAGGCAGTGGACAGAGATCAGCAAGGTCACTTTGACCAGTCTGTGGCTACACAGCACAATCGCAGCAAGCAGAATTCAACTTCACAGCAATTTATTCTACAGTAGTATTTCTGTGGGATTGGACAACACGGGCTTGCATTCACTCCCCACGCACAGCAGTGAACCTTGGGCACCATTGACCCTGTCATTGGTTAACAGTGGCCCTTCCTCAGACAAAATTTGGTAAAAACTAACCGCTGCAGATCTTGCTCAGGTAGCTAATATTGAAAAAAAAGTTTTCTTTTAAACACTACAGTATAGTTCCTTCATTGGTGCATCATAACAACATGATAGATCAGCCTCTTTTATAATGCTCCAATAAATGTCGGGGTAATTGATCCTTGAGGTCCCATTAAAAACTACGTTTGACTACATATTTCAAAATGCACCATTATTTAACAATTCATTATCTTATATCATAACCAACAAGTACTGAGGCTTTTGAGCAGTCACCTGTGCAATCAGGCTGCAGATTGGCATGCTTGGTCATAAATACCATTATGATTAATAATGCATACTCCTCTTATAGGTGCTTGTTCATATTTTTATGCAGCGGTTTAGACGCATCAGCACATGCAAGCTCAGCTTAGACAAAAAGCTTGGTCACGATATTGGCTATAGAAGGGCAAGAGCTAACAGAACTATTCGAGCTTTTGCAAATTGCGTTTACAATGGAGCACAAACAATAGATTTGCATTTTTCATGAAACAGGAAGCACCTTTTTTTGATTTTGAAGTGAAGTGAGAAAGCAAACAGATATATTTGAAAGTGATGAGACATCCGTCGGAATTGATGAATTTACTATTTTCTTGAATGCTGGAATAATTTAGCGACTAGAAGAAAGTGTGTAGATCTGTTCAGATCTCAGAGTGTCTGGAGACTTGGATGGTGCTGTATAGTCTGCATTGAGTAATTTTTTGTTTCTTTCTCATCTTCTTCTACGTTGTGATGAAGCTCCACAAAAGTTTTTGTTGTCCAAGAATGAGCCTGACAACCAGGGGGGAAGGGTTGTGGCGATGAGGTTATGCACTCCATGCTAGTGACAACATCCAGAATATTATAATATAATAAAAGATAATTCCAGCATTGCTTTTTCCTCACAAATGAGTGGGGCTGCCAGTGCGTCTTCGCACGCAGCAACAAAATAGATGCATCAAATGTTTTTCTCGCTACAATGAATCAACAATAAAAAGCTGAAGATATTCACAATGTGATTCAGAAAGAATCCCAGTTTGAAATCAGAAAGAGATGGGCATTGCTGGCGGAATAAATCCAACTTCATAGGAACTATTTCATTTCATCTTAATGATGCAATTGTGTTGGCTCAGTTCACAATTATTTCCGCTTCCTGCAACCCTACTCCAGCATGCCTGGCTACAGGCTTGGGTGCCTGGCTGCAGAATACAACTTCTTCAAAGTCGGTGAAGGGGTCTCGGAGACAGAACAAAAAAAAAACAGAGGAATAGAGGAGTGTAGAGGGTAAAGGAGAAGATAGAGGAGGAGGAGGAGGAGGGAAGCTCGACGAGATGAAAGAAACAGCTGTATACAAATGACAGGCTTCCATACCCCACCACCACCACCCCCCGTCTCCCCCACCTGCAGTGATGTTGCCCTGTGCGGTCATCGAACAGCTTCAAAGAGCCAGGCAGGCGAGGCGAGGCAAGCGGGCCGAATCCTCAAAGAGACAGCCTCCCTCTCCTCCTCCGCTAACACCACGGCCTCCGAGACACCAGCACAATCTGCCTCGTCCACGCCGCGCTCCCCATCCTACTCCTCCTCCTCACCCCCCCGCCAAGAGTCGGGAGACGAAATAGGGGAGGGAGGGGAGGAGGAGGAGAGGGGATGGTGTGTCTTTATCACAGCCACAGTAAAAGTGACAAGCTCAGATCTGAGGTGAAACCAACAAGTGTGCACAGTGTCACCTTCTCTTTAGATTGTATTAAAATCACCACACGCACCAAAGCCATAATCAGAATAATGCAACTAATGTTTATTGGAATACACAATTTACTGACTGGTTGTAGATATCAGTGTTTTTGTATTTTTTAGTAAACAATTTGCTTCCTTTTATTTCTCTATTTATATTGTCAATCTGCAAATTGTTCATCCTTTCTAAGTTAAAGGTGTTTTTTGTGAACCTGATTAATGTCTGATTTATTTTAAGTTGAATTTCTATTATGATCTATCCCAACTCTTGAAAAAATACTGTCTCTTTGGCAGGGCCGCCCCTCGCCAAATTGGTGCCCTAAGCGGAATTTTGTTATAGTGCAACAATAATTAATGTATCATCATCATTCTCAACCAAACATATAACAATAAAATAGTAATAGCCATAATAATACGATTATTACTTTTATTGTAGGAGACTTCTTTGTCAAGAATTCTCTGAACAGTTAATGTGTTCTTCAACATCTGGCTGTTATGAATTAAACCTATAGAGTCATATTAAAATTCAAAAAGACTCAATAAAAGACAAATATAAATTGATATTTGACTTGAATGCAGAGTGAAGAAAAAACATGTGACATGACTCAGTTAATGACTGTAAAGACTGTCTCTGTACAATAACTTTCATGATCCAGTATAAGCGATTACATAAAATATATGAATGAATTAATGTCCAGAACAATTTGAGGCAGAGACTCTCCTCACCTTTCTGTGATGGACCCTGAGGTGAATTATGCAAATAATTTAACTTTTATTTAATTGTTGAAACTGAATTAGAATACAGAATACAGTCTTAAGAGGTGATACGTGCATAGATACGTACAAGATCTTAGGGTCGATCCCAACATTTTTGTTAGCATTCACAGTTTGACATTAGAGGTCAAATAGCTGTTTGCCATGGCAATCTTAAATATGGGTGCGGAGACACCTAGACAATCAGCCATAACAATATAACCAGCGACAGGTGAATTCAGCAGTAGTGATTATCTGCTCCCTCAGGGTTGGGTCAAATGCAGAGAAATAATTTTTCTCTGTTGTACTGTGTAAGGTTGTATACATTATCATTATTCTTAACTACAGTGAAAATATATATTTACATTGGCAGCCGTTAGGGGGTCAGATATATCAGGATGCAGTAAAACATTTTGTCCTTGAGTTAATGTTGGAAGCAGGTAAAATGGGGGGATCGCAGCAGCTTTGAAAAGGGCCAAATTGTGATGGTGAGATGACAAGGTAAGATCAACTCCAGAATTCCAGGTCTTGTTGGGTATTCCCATGTTGCCGTGATCACTGCCTACGAAAAGTGGTCTAAAAAGGGACCAGTGGGTCATGGACAACCCAGGCTCAATAATGAGTCTGATAAAGTTGTCTCTGAAAAGATTAATCTTGCTCTGACAGAAAGCTGTCAGAAGATACAGTGCATCACAGCTAGTTGTGTTTTGGGCTGCGTAGGCTTGTTAGAGTGCCGATGCTTACCCCTGTCCAATGTTAAAAGCACCTGCAATAGCAGCAGAACTGAAACAGGGCATGTTGGACAATGTTCTGATTGAAAACCTTAGGTGCTACTATTCATGGTCCATGGTTATGATGCTACGGGTTACTGGTGTTAGACCTGTATTTTCATTTATAAGTGCATATGAATGTCATAATGAAATGAAACATTGAACAGAACATTTGCCTCATAAAAAAAGCCACAAATCTAGCTTTCTTTATCTGTAGTTGAATAGCATGTGGCGATCTCACTCCAAAGCTGTCAGCATCAGGCTTTCAGAGAGTCGGTCCTGCTGTTGCAGGCGTCAGTGTCTGTGAGGCTCTCGAGGAGAGAGACTGATGAGGAACAAATGCCAATTTGGCTGTGAAACAGACCAACCTGAAACTCTCCACCTCTCTTTCCCCGAACCTAACTATCTTGATTAGAAATGACAGTGCTTGAGTGCAGGGCAGGGCCTTCTCATCACAGAAACATGATGGATAAGGACATACCTTCCCAGAGAAAAACAGGGCAGGGTAATCAATGAAAGCTATTTTGCTTGTTGTCTTTTTTTTAGATTTATTTGGGGACATCATATCAGGATCCTGTCCTTTTTCTCTTCTTTTTGCCTCACCACCTGATCCTCCTCAGGCTGGATGATGGAGACGGAGGAGAAGGTATTTTGATTTAAGGATGTGATCATCGAGAATGGAAGCTGCCTGAATAAGCATGCACGCGCACACACACACACACACACACACACACACACACCTACTGTACACATCCGTGCAAGCACACACATGAACCCCCCACTCACCCAGTCCCACCCTTTTTTGGTCTGGGCTAGTAAATAAGGCCGGGTGTGTGTGAGAATCTCATTACCGTAACACAAAGCAGAATTTCCTCGGAGGATTGCTGTGTGTTTGTGTGTATATGTATATGTTTGTGTGTGTGGGTGTGAGAGAAAGTGTGAGAGAAGGAAAGTGAGACAGTCCTTTGTATGCAAAAGCGAAATAAAGCGTAAGTGTGAATGTGCGGGACTAGCTACCTCAAAGTGTATATATTTCTATATCTATGTGTGTGTGTGTGAGTGTGTGCTAGGCAAGCTCAATCAGCAGCAGGCTGATGGGGAGGGAAAGCGAGGCAGCTGGGGCCTCCTGCCCAGGCCTTCAATTTTCCTTCCAGTCCAGTCACTGGAGTGTGTAATTACTATGGGGCCGGCCTGGGGGCTGGCATGGAAGTGCAAACGCACACACATACACACAACATCTCTCAGTATCCACCCTACCGCAACCACTACCACCCCCCAAGTCACACACCTCCAACTAATAGCCCCCACACACCCATGATCTTCATCCACACTCACGTGTACGCACACACCCACACAAACACATGCGGTTAAGGAACAAGTTAGCCTCCCTCCCATGGCCTGTAGTTCATCCTGATGCCCCATGTTACCCTGGGGTGGCTGAGCATCTATGATCCGCGACTGAGACCACACTATGAATTCCCTCTCAGCTCTGACTTCACAGACACGCTGAAAAGTATCCACTCCTCCACATGACACAAAGTAAACACTCTTATTAGTCTACGCCATATTTCTTCCTTTGATTCGCTGCCAGGTTGCTTGTGTTTGCCGAAAAGGTTGTTTTTGGATTTTTCTTTTTCATGAAAGTCCTTCAGTCCGAAGAATTTACCAATATTTTTTTTATTTTTGGAGATTTGTCTCCTTTGACCTATTTACATCTGGAATGTGGCTATGTTCAAATGGACATGCTTTATAGCAAACTGACTGATTTTGCTCTGGAAGGCAGCAGACTCCTCATCAGCTTTTCATGAGCAGCTCTTGGACATGGGTCAATCTGCATTCTTGCCATCACCTCTCCTCTCTGGTTGTTTTGTTTAATCGTGTTACTGGTGCTGGCTGATGAGGACACACGTGTGATCATGTGATCTCAGTGTGATGTCTTCCGCCTAAATTAATCTCTCAAAGATGGTTGGGTTTACGGTAACAGCCAGATGTATATGACTTGTACCTCTACATCTGAATTTACGCTGGAGACCAGAATAGCAGAGAAGTCCTCTCTGCTGGACAAAAAGCGCTTGCTCTCTCTTTTTCATAGAGGTGCACATATTGTAATTTTCGTGGCCGTTCACCGATTTTATAAAGTCTGACTGGCCGATACCAATTTTGGCTGATCCCGATTTTTTTCCATTAAAGTTTAAAAAATCATAATGAGTCATGTATTTTAAGTGCTCTTATTTTGAAGGATTACAGTGGAAGTGACTAGGCTGGTCGGCCATGTGTACTGTGCATGTATTCTCACCTGTTGAACTTATTGTACCCTCTATCCTTCCCACCGTGTGTTCCTTTAACCAATTGAATGACATTTTGAGGTGAAAATAATACTTCGTATGCCTCTTTCAGTCCATTATATGTTAGCTTTGTTCAAGGACTTCAGGGCTTGTGGCTGGCTCTTCGCTCCCACTAGCTTTAGCCGCTCTACTAACATTATTTGCTCAACTTGCTGTTCCTCGGGCGGTTTTATTTTCAAGTGAGGATTAAGTTTGTTGTGACAAACGCTTCCAGGGTCTTTCCGCCTCATCTTCCTTTGTCGTTAAGTTTTAAAACCATAAATGACAGCATAGATACATTCATACATCGGGCTCGTGGCTAAGCTCCCACTAGCTTTAGCCGCTCTGCTAACATTAGCTCAACTTGGTATTTCCCCCGGGGTGATTCATTTTGAAGTACGATAAACTTGTGCTGAATGTTTTCGGGGTTGAAGAGATGCCTTATTTTGTCCTTATTGGTGTTACAAATGTCGAGCTTTGAGTTTTCTGGTTTACTTGTGAGATGTTTGGAGCCTCGGTAGCTCTTGCTTGATGTGGGTGTACGGCGCATGCAAGCAATCAACCTCAAGCGATGCTGTGATAGTAGATTTTAACTTAAATTAATAAATAAATTACTGGCTGCTTTCTCACATATATGAAAAAAAAAATGTATATAGAGAAATGCCAAAATTTCCTCTCAGTAGACTTGTACCTTTTTCTTTTGTAGTTTTTTCAAGTATATCACGCTTGCATATGCAGAAATGTGAAGTGAAAAAAGGACAATTCCTTTATTAAAACAGTAAACTGTAATGAACAATGTTTATGGAACGTGCTCTGTTTGTAAAGATTCTATCTCGTGTCTGTTAGCTGGCTGTACTGGTGATATTTCTACAATCGCTAAAATATGTAAAAATCAATCAATAACTTGATAAATTTGTGCCATATATTATGTAAGTGAAATAGGATCCACCAAAAGAACTACATTTTTAAGTGTATTTTACACGAGTGTCACTCAGACATTCGCAAACACATCAATGCAAGTACTCCATTGCTCCATTGCCATTGGATATGAATCTGAACCACATATGAGAAACTACATTTCCATTATGAGGGTGTTTTTTTTTCAAAAATCTGATTTTTATTTTTTTTAAAGATGGAATATTACTAACTTTCACTAATTACTAATTAATCCTATTCTTGGTCATGCAACCTGATTACAAGAGGAACAACAAGCAGAACATTGCTGTGAAGCTCCAGAATTGTATATCATGCTGTATCTCCATCAGCATGAGAGTGAGAGGATAGCGACATGATTTTCTCATTTTTGGGTGAAGAATTCCTTTAACATCTGTGTTTATCGTCACATATATGTGTAAATAAAGGCAGAACTTTTGTCTGGGAATGTGAATCCAGGTGGACAGGACTCGTATTGTAACTCTGCCTTATAATTAGTCAGTACTTCCTTGCAAGAATATAATATTTTTATTATAATACCAAGTTAAAATTTGAGTTTAAAAATGTAATGTTAGATCCAAAGACGTACCTGATGATGACCACCATCCTATAATCCTCGTATAAATGAATTATTCCATACATAGATTGTTATTTATTTCCACCAGTGATCTAGATGAACATTTTCTGAGTTAGAATTCTATTTCATTCTTTCACATTCCTCTTGCAAAAACCCTTTTTAAAATGTTTTGTATGAACTTGTACTGGCAGTGCTGTAGAGGTAGTAGTGTAACTTAAACAATTATGTCAGTGCTTTATGGGCCTTTTCCTGCTCTGTCATCGCTATGGTAATGCTTTAGTGAATTTAAGGTTAGCAGACGGTTTAATAAAGAAACGATAGACATATTGCTGGAAAGACACAAAAAAAGGTTATCTATATATATATATTTTTTTACAACTGGTTCAGTACTTGTGGTTTTGAGTTAAGTTCATTATTCATCCCATCATTTAGTCTGTGCTTTGTTCCCTCTTTCTTAGTGTAGTTTTGTATTATCCCCGTTGTGTTACCTGTGCCCCGTACAAATGTAACTCATTTATGCTGTAGCCTCTCAGCACAGGCTGGGACTCTGTGTTTTGGCTGTTGTTGGGCAGTATGCGGAGAGAAGGATGCACTTTGGGATTGTGTTTGAAACCTGGGTGCTTTATTTGGTCCCCCCTCAACAGTTCCTGGTACAGCCAGCTCAACCTTGTGACGGAGCGGCTGTAAACATAGAACAACACGGCTCATTAAAATACCCAAAAATAACATAAATGAATAAATAATTTCAGATGTTTCTTTTTAGGGGTTGCCACAGCAGATTCCATATTGCCCTTTCCTCTGCATCTGCCTCTTTCACACCAACCAACTGCATGTCCTCTCCAACCACATGAAGAAGTCCTGTCTTTGGTCATCCCCTATTTTCTTTCCTGGCATCTCATCTTTCTACCATTGAAACCACTATCCCTCCATTTCACGTGTCCAAACGTGGGCTGTCCCACTGATGTGCTCTTTTCTAATCCTGTCCATCCTCATCATTCCCAAAGAAAATCTTCAACTCTGCCTCCTCCAGCTCTGCCTTGGGCAGAGCCGCCGTAAGTAAATAAATAATATAAAAGTGCCATATAATTGTTTGACTGAGAATAACCAAGAAAACATGTCAGAGAGTAAAAGACAAAGGCCCATGCAAAATTCCCTCTTGCCAGCCTTATATTTACGACTTTATTCTAGTTAAATTCCGACATTAAATTCCGACTTTATTTTGTAAAGTTATAACTTTTTTTCTCGTAAAATTACAACTTTATTCTGGTAGTATTTTTTGTTTATCAATGTCCGTAATACTACAAACTAAGAGTCCTGCCAAATTATTAGTTACTGGCTTATTGAGGCTACTGCCCTACACAAACATCTACACATAGACCAACTTTCATAGTTAATTTTTGTTCTTTTAAGACTGGGATGATTGGAAATCAGGTTAACCCTCAACTGCAAGTAATTAACATTAATGGTTATTTCTCATTAAATCTTGCTATCTGCTTGAAAGTACAATCATTATTGTCTATCTCGGTCAATCTGGATCACTAATAAATATGCCTTATTTCATGGCATCATCCAGATTTTCTTCTGTGAGATTATTTCGGTCATTCAATGATGCGATTACCTCACAAATAAGTCATGCATATTACATGACATGATCTGTGCACTCAATCATTTCTTGATAAGTTACAGAAGCATGTTACAAAATCAATTTCATTATTTCACAGTGATTCCCCAGGCTTGAGAGTTGTAATTTTTCGTGATACAAAAACAACTGGATCTCTATTTGCCAGAACATTTAGCACAAAATTCACAGAGCACTTTTATTTATTGTCACTCCATGTTCCAGTAGGGTCAGTAGTGAAGCAGGACGAACCCAGTAAAGTCAACTTGCAGCAGTTTTTACAGACAGTTTTGCACATCAAAAGAGACATTAAAGAAGGGGCAAATTAAAATAAATGATATAAAACCAACGGGTCAATGCTATTCTACAGCAATGTAAGAGTAACCGATACAAATCAGAAACTGTTTCTAACATTAAAGTGTATCTAATCACGTGACCCTTTATGGGCAAGAACAAGTTCTGACCCGCTTGATGGCACGACTGCAACGATACAGATTGATTGACAGAAGCTCCTTCAGTAATTCTGTAGTTTCTACTCTCAAAGAAGGCCTCATGCCATACTTTTGTCATTTCATCTAACGAAGCATTATTTGCAAAAACGGGCATGTCTGATTGTTCCATACGATGCTTTGTAAATAAAGTTTAAGAAAAAAAAACTCCGTCTTTCCCCAGCACTGACACAAGTCACAATGCACCTCCAACTCTCCCATCTGGAGATAAGACGCTATTTGGATTCTGACAGAAAGAAGGAAATACGGACAAAAGCTCCAAAACAGTGTCAAACAATGAATAAGTCCAGCGGTAGCGACGAACACTCACCTGGAGAAACATTGTGATGATAGCGAAGCTAGCAATGGTCATGCTATCGCTGCAGCTAGCACGAGCAGCAGCAGGTGAGAGAAAGACACGAACGTTAAACACTTCATACACTCACAACATGGTAAAGTCATATGTCAAAAACCATAGTTTGTTTTATTGTCATAGACTTATAGTATATCTGAGAATGAGGCTTTATGACTTGATTAATCTATTAGAGTCGATAGGTAAAGATACAAGTAGACAGTTTCACTGACAGATGCCAATGGCGGAATATTTGCGCCAATGGTGAAAATGTAATAATAGTTTTGTTCTCAGGGGCTTTTTTTTTTTTTAGATTTCCTGAATATCCGTGTATGGAAGAGAAATTTCTTATTTTCTTTTCATTTATTTTCTTATATTTATCCCACTTATTGCCAAATGAATCTCTTGGACATGGACCCCTTTGGACATATTTAATTGATGGTAAAGTAAAGAGAGTGTAAGGGAATTGGCTTATTTCAGTTTATCATGGAAAATGTTTGTCTACAATAAACAAATATTAAGGACTGAATCAGATTAATCTGATTAATATTGAATTGTATTCAATCTGCAGTAAAATGTATGGTCCTGACTCATATCATAGGCCATGTATGTATGTATGTATGTATGTATGTATTAGGTAAGTCCTTAACGGAGGCTACTAGGTAGAGGAGCACACACGGATCTGGGTATATGAAAAACACTTTAAAATCTGTTTAAAACCCCTACAATTAAAACCATTCAGGGTTTCCAGACCAGCGGCTCAGGAGAAACAGAGGAAAGAAAAATGATTTGGCCCTCACATCACTCTCAATGAAAGTTCCTTAAGATTAGCATGGTAAAGTACACAATGAAATTATATATCGTTTTAAATAAACACACACATAAACACATTCATACATACACCCACACACAAATATATATATATACAGTATGTACGAAAAACCAACATTCTTTTAAAGAAACTTACGCACACACAAAAACAAAGAAAAATATATTTTAAAAAGTGCTCAATTAAATAAGTGCCAGAGTTAACCCTACCAAAAGCTCCTATCCATAAATAAGACATTGAGAGGATTGTTTAACCATAGTTCTCTGAGTTGGGTCTGTAGATGTTGGTGTGATGATAAGCCGGTTTTCAGAACATCTTTAAAAGCACGGACGTCTGGATATGAACACCGTTTAATCTGTCACAAACTTATAACGTGTGTCTGACCATATCGGTCCAAATAATTTTTTTTAAACTATGCTTCCCCTTGTGTGGGTCTCATGTTCCTACATGTCACTGTCTGTATGTTGTTGCCCTTGTCCTTCTCAGCACAGCAGGTACACACACTCACTCCTCAGTGAGGCCTGGGACAGGCAGACAATTAAACAGGTCAGCATGGGGTAACCTGAGTCCGCCTGTGGGGGGCGGTAGACACGCAGCTGGAGGTAACAGGACAGGCGAGAACAGCAACACCTCTGATGGACATACTCTCTGTTTCACGGGCAGGTACAGGGGAAGCACACCCCCTCGTATACCCCCACGTGTATCCAGTCAGCAGGACAGAGAGATGATTAAGAAGTTAGAGAGTGGCCGACTTTTAAATGCTGACCTGAACTCTGCACCCCTGAAAATTACAACAAAGAGTGTATTTCACACCTTGGAATCCGAATGAATAATAGCTTATTGATCCCTAAGGGAAGTTGTTGCGCCGTAGTTGCTTACATTAAGAGTAAGAAAGAAACAACAGAACTAAACACAAAACTAAAAACATTCCTTATAGTATAGGGTTTATACGTGCATGAATGTCATGATGACACTTAAATAATAGCATTGTTATTACACGTTTATAATGCAATGCAACATTATGCACATCCTGCTCCTTAAAGCATTTTAACCGAGTCCGGTTACCTCTCAGAGTGCATGAAACTCAAGAGGGAGGAGTTATGCAGCCTGATGGCCACAGGCAGGAATGACCTCCTGTGGCACTCAAGGTCCTCCTTTGGCTGACCAACACATTATAGAGCGAGTGGGAGGAGTTCTCATAAGAATGGCATGCCAGCATTTATCATAGAGCTCTGTCCATTATAGAGCACTAAGCTTTTTAATGGCATATGTTATAAAATGGGCGTCACAGTGGCCCATTACTTGACAGCAAGAAGGTTCGTGATTTGAATTCACCTCAGTGTGGAGTTTGTATGATCTCCCCCGTGTTTGCGTGGGTTTCCTCCAGGTACTCTAGCTACTTCCCACAGTCCAAAAACATGTAGTATAGGTGAATTGGTGAATATAAATGTTCCGATCAGAGCATGGTTGGAGTGTTTTGCTCCTTTGATGAAATGTCGAGTTGTCCGGGGTTCACCCCGTCTCTCACGACCCTGATCAGCATAAGCACTCAAAGAAAACCATGGATGGATGAAGAACATTAGTTAAAGCTGTCACCATCATGAAATGTTAACTGACCAATAATTATTATTACAGGTGCAACGATCAATCGACCTGCCGATCGATCAACGCCGGGAGGCCAAGTTTGATGCAATCGGCCAAGCAGAAACGCTGGATGCCGGTTACATGCTGGTAACACGCATGTGCCGTACACGCACAACCATGCATGAGCCACCAGGGCTCCAAACATCTCACAAGTAAACCAAAAAAACACAAATCTCGCAATTTATAACACCAGTAAGGACAGAATAAGCTAATGAGGAAAATACCCTAAAACGTTCGGAGCAACAAGCTTAATCACACATTTCGCATTTAATCACCCCGAGGAACATAGTAAATTAAAAGCTAACGTTAGAAGAGCAGCTAAAACTAGCGGGAACTCAGAGCCAGCCATGAGCCCGCTGAACGTATGTATCACTACGGTGATTTATGGTTTTAAAACTTAAGGACGAAAAAAGCTCCGGCGGAACAACCCCGAAAGTGTTCGTCAGAAAGAACGTAATCACACACTTAAAATGTAATCGCATGAGTACCAGCAAGTTAAAAGTTAACATTATCACAGCTGCTAAAGCTAGCCCGAGCTCAGAGCCAGTCACAAGCCCTGAAGTCCCTGAACAAAGCAAACAAATAATATATTTGTCATACAATTGGTTTAAGAAACACACGGCAGGCATAACAGAGGGTACATTTTCTAAATTCATTTGTTATTTTAAGTTCAGCCTCACCTTAATTACACACCCAAAATAAAATACGAATAGCTCCAAAACAATCAGGTGTATTTGCATAATCTTGGTGTCTTAGAAATAGGTAAGACGTAAAATAATACATATTTTCAGTATCAATTACATTACACCTGTTATGTGGGAGATTTCAGTGATTAAACACAAAAAATCAAAAAAAAATCTATCCTTGCCTTTTCTTTATAGATAAAAACGGCTATGATATCATAGCCTTCAGAAACAACATGAAACAAAACAATCTAAACAAAAGAATTTTCTTTGATAACCGCAGTGTCAAATCGGATAGAAATAACACAAAGTTCATGTTATTCTAAACATTTATTTATTAGTTTTTTGCGTCGAATAGGACCAATAGGATTTCCAAGTATACCCAATTTATACCAAAGATGGAATTTTGACCCCAGAGAGGGATTTTGGCTGCAAAGAAACGGCTAGGTCCACTAAGTGGAGATACAGTATATAGAAATACTAAAACATTTGACTGTGACATAAATCAAGTTTTTATTAAAATCTAGCACAGTAAAATAAAAATGAGAAACGAGGTAAAATCCGATTATGGGCCTCTACCAAAAATGCCCACTGCAGTGTGATGTTTGGCTTTGTGACTAAATTATCTATGATATACACTTCAATAGATACACATTGATAACCTTAAGCAAAAACACAAAAGGATCATTTAGATATCCATTCCTGGTAGAATAAGGTCAACCAGATGACATCAGACAAACATCAGCAGCTGCAGATAATAAGTAATAGATAATGATAGTATAGCAGAATGATACTATAGAAAATTAGTCACAAGAAAATCACAATTTCCTGTATCTTAACCATTTTTTACTCATATATACCAAGCACCTGCTGAAGTAAACGAAGCTACCTTAATATGTATGTACATCAATTTTAGATAGAAAACATCAGTCTATGTGTCCTTCTGTCTTCTTTCTTCTCTCCTCTCCTGAATTTTAGATATCTTATCCGCTATCCCTTCCTCCAGTGAGGCTGTGTTGTTTCTCTGCAGAGATCTCACAACAGTTAAGAAAACAGGTGCCTCAGAGTGTCTGAGCAAACTTGAGCAGTGGCTCCTCTGTGATACAAGCCGATTAAAGCCTCTCTCTGTGTTTGCGTGGTAACTGATTGCCAAGGCAATGCTATTCTTGTTTGCTATTACAGCCAAGGCGGAATTACCTCGATTTTGTACAAAATAGTCAATTAAATTAACTGTGAAAGGCTATTTATTTTAACCCGGGGACACATTTTTTCTCTCTCTTTTTCTCTGCTCTCATAGATGTTGTATGAAAAAGAGAGCAGAAAAGGAGAAATTGGCAAGAGAACAAAGGGGTGGGGGATTCAGAGGAAGCGTCAGAGCTGGAATCATACTGCCATCAGGTGGACGCAGGGAAAAACTGCATGATCACGTCTAAAAATGTGCAAAAATTAAGTTTGTTTTCACTCTTTATCTGTGACCTTTCATTTTTCTCATCAGAATCCCTCTTAGTCATCCTGTTTTAGTAAAAAATGATGGTATTTAAAATCCATTGTTTGAAGTTTTCTTGTTGCCGACTGCAGTGTTGAACACTTGTATTAACATACAACATCTCAACTGAACACATTAACAGGACGATTGTTTGTGATCAAAAGAAACCAGTGGTTTTTCCAAGCAGCTGAATCCGGGTTGTCTCAGATCACCGGCAAACTTCAGGAGGAAAATAAGGTAATTAGCACATAGAGTGACTGTTAATCGTTTGCTCAGATGTCTAACACTATCCTCAGCGGCCGTCTTCTGTTGGTGCAGAATTCGGCAGCACGGATTTAAACAAGGAGCAATCATATGGCTCATATCCCAATTCTTGCCTCTTGAGAGGTTGATCTGTGTGAAAGTGTGGATCCAGAAAAAAAAAATTCTCAGTAAATGGATTGCATTAAATCATTTGTGCAATATTTGAGACACATTTGACAGAACTAGCCGAAGAAGCTAATTTTATTTATTTATTTTTTTTACCTCTACAAGGCCCCATGTCACCCAATTCATGCCACCCGTCAATAGATGCAAGTTAGATTCATCGTTTGCTTCTTTTAAGATTCTTTTAAGCCCAATATGGCCCACAGATATATCGTATATGTATTTCTTGGTTTGCAAGAGTTGGAGAAAAAAACATTTCAGTTGAATTTATCTCCACCACAGTGGAGTAATGTTATCTTTTAGTTAGCAGAATATCTTCAGAAAAAAGTTAGTAGTGGATTCGATTTTTTGTGGGTCCAGGCATTCTTACTTTGATGCCTTTTACCGTGTGCCATACATGCATTAATTGTTTAATAAATAATAATAAGGAGAATCATCAATTTTATTATTATCATTATTATTATATCCCTGAAAAGTAGAAAATATTATGGAACCGTCATCGCTGCGTCTGGTGTGTCCGCCGCCACAGATCTGTCGTGTTAAAGGGACAACTCAAAAATTATTTCTTGGATCGTGTCAAATTATATAGCCAGATAGACCTCAGTTTGAGGAACGACTGGAGTGATTTTAGAAAAGGTTGGTTGTATATTTCAAACATTAGGGGGAGCTTTATCGACCAAACGTTTTCAGGCAATCAGGCAAATTTGACCAACAGTTGGTCAAATGTAGTCCAAGTTGGGTGCATTTGATTCAACTCGAGGAGATTTATCTTTTATACATCATGTTTTACGCTAAGATTATATATTTTACTCTCTAGGTGGAGCTTTTTGTGAAAAATACTGTTTTTCAGACATAACTTCCTAACCATTTTCCCTCAGTTAGTCCAAATGTGATGATTATGAATTGACCAGGGTATGATCTTTAACTAACTGGGCTGAGTCGGGGTTTTTTCTTCCATTTTTACAAAAAATTCTCAAACTTCACATTTAATTTGCGGAGTTCAATCAGGGGGAATGCTTGAATAATGTATAGTAATGTGGGAAATGTTAGTCAACAAAATGTTGCATGTGATGGAAATGTCTTTTTCTCCCAATGCAATGTAAGTGTAAACTTTTCTGATCTCGATCCATCTCAGAATCTAATTGCCGATTCTGCACTTTTTTTTCGTTAAACTTTATTCATCCATGTATTCTTTACTTTATTCATTTATTGTCAAATGGTCAGTTGAAATAAGATCTGATTATGATATGATGCTATACCCGATATAACCCCGATGCTATACACGATATAACCCTAAGCCTAACCCTATACCAGATACAATAGCCAAAACTATAGCCAAAAAATTTGAATCTTAAGATCGTTTTAGCTACCACGTATCCAGGGTCGGTCTGCGTTGACAGTAAGCCAAGAAAGGTGTTACAGACGTTTTATCTCCCACATAAGCTCTGCCTCTTCCCCCACCTAAAAGATGTCATTCCACGTACAAGGAACTCCCTGCAACCCATAATGCTTTACACATAACCCCAACAACCATACCTGTAGGTGGTGAGCCCACAGGGCATCAGCTCTCCAACAGGGTCCAGCCTCAGGTCTGGTTTTAGAAGGGAGCTCCATTCTCCGTACTCTGGGCAAGGTTTGACAACTCACTCGGTGCATGTTTATTGGGTTTTTGAATCACTACAAATTTGACCCGTCCACTGAGAGCTGTATTTTTCAAATTAAGGATTCAAGTCACAACAAATTGGCAATAAAACACAACGATGTGAAAAAAGCAAACAAAACCTGCTCTCCATGGAGAATTTATGTCTTTTCTTGCTGTAATTAACGCAATTTTAATGCACGTTACCTCATCTAGAAATCAACACGAGAGTAGATGGTGTAAATGGGGTATAAAGGCGTATACAATACAATCATGGTTGTTAGCACAACTCAACAAGAGGGAGATTAATCTTCTAATCTAATCTAATAAATGCAACCAAATATCAGCTGACATCCAAATGAAAACAAATACTCATAAAAAAAAAATGCAGCTACAGAGGCATTAGACATTACACACACACACACACACACACACGCATGCGCACACTGCTGTTAAATGAGGCATGCAGTGATACACTGTTGTGGAATGTCTGACAGTAAGACAGAGAAAATAATTGTGACTGTGAGATTGAGCAAATGATGTGTTGGAGGGAAGTAAACAATGCCAGTTCCTGTGATAGACTGTAGAACACTTTCCGTCTCATTGACTTTGAATAATTTCTCACATCAAATGAAAAGTAATTACATCACAACAACTTTTGTTTGATGGTTTCCTGTGTGGATGTGTGCACAGCAGGATGAGTGTTTGTCTCGGTCAGTTATTTCTCTAGACGTTAGTCTTTACTGGATCAGTCTCATGGAATAAGAAGGTTTGCAGTTAAAACCTGATTTCTTTAGTTAACCAATAATCAAATAATATTCTCAGGAAAAGCAACATTTATGCAGAATTAGTCATTTCACCTCAGACCGTTGTATTCATGTCACATGATGGCATGTTTAATATGTTTGAAGTTTAACTTATTGATTTAGGTTGAAAATACTTAATTTAATTGTGTTTTGCCAGGTAAAGTACAACAACAATTCCCTTTTTACGGTGGTGTTTTACAGAGTATGTTTCATGAATGCATTTATGGTTTGCAGCAGGATGGAAAAGAACATTGTAAAAAGAGAATTGTTGATGAACTTCAAAAAAATTACTGAAGCTGGTAAAAAACAATTTAATTGTGTATTTTTTAACTTAATTAGTTAGAATTTATTTAAATTAGAATTTTAGTTTTATATCAGATAATTGTAATTCATGTCCTTGGATTATTCCGCTTCTGTTTGTGCTAAAAAGAATTGAGTTGTAAAAAAACAAATAGTGTTTCAATGTTTTCCTAACTAAGCAGCTACCTAAAATTGGGGTGCCGCACTGTCACATTGTGGGTATTAGTGCCGCCTCACAGTAAGAAGGCTAAATCCACTTGGTCCTGTTCTGAGGTTGCTACCCTGGCCTCGTGTCTCTCAGGTAATTGATTTCAAAACTTGCTGCTGGTTTATAAAGCACTAAACAGTTTAGGACCAAAATATATCTCTGATTTTCTATTATGCTATGAACCATCCTGACCTCTCAGGTCATCTGGATCAGGACTGCTTAGTGTCCCCGGAATCCAAACTAAACATCGAGAAACAGTGTTCAGTTTTTATGCACCAAATATTTGGAACAAGCTCCCAGAAAACTGCATGACTGCTCCAAATCTAAGTTATTTTAAATCAAATCTTCAGACTTATTTGCTGCGGATTTTGATTACATTTTGAAATTTTAATATAACTTTTATTTCTGTCTTTCCTATACAGTACTGTTGAGGAAAACAATGATTTATGTCTGTGGTCGAAAGGAATTAGACAGTTGATTTTGTTCTATTCTAGTTTTTTTTTTTTATTATTTAAGCTTGTTTTTAATTGTTTTAAATCTTAATGTTTTATAATCTGTTTTTAAATATGTTTGAATGTCTTGAATGTCTTTGAAATTTTTAATTTTTTTTTACATAGGGAGATGTTTATTTCTTCATGGTGCCATGTTCTACTTGCCTGGGACTCGCATCAACAACCTGTGGTTCAAAAGGCAGCCATACTGTATATACCAGTAGGCCATTGATCTGAAGGAGGCAGGCGAGGGAGTGTGGGAGTTTTGCACCTGATGGATTTCCTGAGGTTCCATCGATTTTCCAGAATTAGAGATCGCCCCAAAATAAGTTTGAAGGAAACGGTCTTCAAAGCCACAGTATGTCAGTTCCTCCAGAGAAAACCTTGTCTTTACCTGTGTACCGGGCTGCTGCTCCAAAGTGGGATAAAGGATGGACTTACCCCACCTTGAAGAGATGATATTTCCTGTTTTGAGGCGTCTTTGAGTTAGACATAGATTTTGCCCTTTTAATATTTAATTGTCTTCTCCCATGGTGTATTTTAAACAAACAGCAGTTTTTTTTCATGCTGCCAAGGGTTGCCCAGCTTACGATCACCAATTGTGCCATATAGCTACTCCCACTGTGTATAGTCTTGTTACAAAGTGCATTTGTCGCAAGGATTTACCTGCTTCTGATGCTTGTTGTTGAGAATGTAAGCAAACTCTATCTTGGGTTTAGACTTCAAATCATCATCTTGGGGATAAGCTGTTGGGTTTGATGATAATTTGACTCCTCCATGCGTCCAATGTAAAGCTGAATTGAAGGCAAAATGGAGTTTGCGTAGGTGTTTATAGATTTTTGGACCAAAATTAGACCGGAGTCTGCATTTGTTTAGGCTCAGTCTGTAACAGATTGACAAGAGGAATTGGATTCACTGGTCGAACAGGAGGCAGTTGGGGACTCCCCATCTGGTGAGGGTTTCCTTAGTGGGTGATCTTGATACAGTCTCTGCTGTGTCTCCGTTGAGGGAATATTGTTCTCAACAACAGATGTAATAATCCACAAAAAGCAATATGTAGAGATTTTCTTTGGAGCTACTAGAATTGGGGCACATCAAGTCAACTCCTAGTATCTTTACCACAGTGTGTTGCAAGTCCACAAACAGTCGGTGGCTCTTGGGTGTAAAGGGCTGACATGCTGGAGTGTTTTCAAAGAAAGTCTTGACAATTGGCTCATTTGAGGCCAATTCGCCACAGCTTGCAATTTCATTCAGGCATTGAGCCTACCGAGGATACCATTTAATTTTTTTTTGTGGATTATCAGCAGAAGTTGGGGTTGAGAACTCTCAGGAATAATAATTGAATACACGGTTGTCATTTCATGATGCATTTGTAGCACTTGCTTGACTTTATCCTCCAAATACTAGATGGTTGCGTCTGATAAGGAGACTTCACCCTTGCACATCACAGTCAGGTGGTAAAAGGGCTGAGTCTGGCTCTCTACACTCTTCCCCCCTTCCCTTCTGACTGTTAGAGGATTGGCAGAGATAGGAAATAAGTGGCTAGTTGTGATGGTAGAATCTTGAGTGGCTCCTAATAAAGCATCTAGATTAGTGTTATATTTTCCTGTCCTGTAATCCAGAAAAAGGGAAAATTGGAGGACTCAGTGAGTGAGGTGCATGCTGAGTCTGGTTTACAAGACCCATTGCAGCGCTGCGCCGGTTGGTAACCACAGTGAAGAATGTACCATACAGGTACTATCTCCACCTTTCCGGGACTGCCCCAGTACAGACAAGCACCCCCTCTCAGTCGCTGAATATTGAAGCTTTGCCTTGTTTTGGCTCCTGCTTCCATACCCCAGCACCACTTCAGTTCCACGCCCAATACTCTGCCATGGCCTATTTTATGTAGACCACAAAATAGAGGTAAAAATGTGCTTCAGGGCATTTGCGTGTTGGAAAGAAGGTATTGATACTTACTCTGGATCTCGGTTTGCTCTTTTAAAGCTCCTGAATACACTTATCAGAGAGAAGACACCGGTCTTTATGATAAACAGGATTTGTGTTGAGTGAGTTAACTTCAGCGATAGTATCCAGGGTTAAGATGGAGTTTCTTGGGTGAAAGAAGCTGTTTTTGAGATATGAGATACCAATTAACAAGCGCTACCTACTGACTGACAGCTTGTTATTATGTAGCAGTTCCAGCACTCTTTTCCGTCTTCTTCTTGTCCATTTTTTACACGTTGGTTGCAATCAATGTCAAGGCAATTTCATAGCAACTTAACAAACGTGTATTTTAAGTAAGCTGAAAATGCAATCTCTTTATTCACCTTTTGCATCCTTGGACACTACAACCATTGGCTAAAGTTATCCCTTCTATTTGCTCGTCATTCAAAACATTTTTGTACTGAAATCTACATTTGTCAGAATCAAATCATAAAAATCCTCAGGTATTAAAAGAAAATGTATATATCTCTCTATAATATAGAAATAGCTCAAATAAAGTGCCCTTCATTATGGACCACCCACACACATGGGTGATACACTTTATTCTACTCTGGAATCATCTGCTGTATCTTGAATTCAAAATGTTTATCTTAACACAATTAATACAATAAAAAGTAATATGCTAAACCACATAAGCTGTATGGGAGAAAAATAAGGAAGAATACAGTACACATCTCAACATTTAGAAGCAAACATTTTCAACTATCATTCAATAATTTTTTTGTATTTTAGGTTTATTGGCAAAATATACAATTTATCAGCGGTTTCCAGTCACCAAATCATGCAAGAACAGTTAAACAGGTCAACAAAGGTTATTTTCTTCTAAATTCAACCCAAACACCTTCTACAGACATTTGAATAAAATGTTTTGGATTGGAGAATAGCACAACTAAAATACATTTTCTATGAGCCCAACCAAATCACACAGGGTTACTGATTCTTATTCCCTGGAACAGGATGAAAGCATCTAGCATATCCTGTATTGATAGTAAACTACTCCACATGAGTAGAATGTCATCATCTCTTGTTGAAAATTATTAATAAATTATCTTTAACAATGCATATTTTTCTCAAGGTCGTCAATTTCTATAAGATTATGAGGAACATTGTAAATTCTAACAATATTGTTCAAACAGTGCACAATTATTTGCCACGAAAGTTAGCTGAAAGTATTCAATGAAAAGAATTGCCTTACAAGAGGTTTAATTGATATGATTTTGCATAACTCAATTGTTTTGGTCAATTTTTTTGTTTGGAAGTCTTTTAATTTATTTTTTGAAATTAAATTTCAAATCTGTTTGAATGTAAAATAAGATTCAAATTCTTTCATTTTATGAAGTTAATTCAGTTATTTCTCCAGACGAAATCACCTTCTTAGGGAGACACGACTCTTGTGGCTACTGTATGACGCTGCCTCAAGTTCCACCCCTGCTGTTTGCTGATTGGCTTGACGATCGTTATTCTATGCTTCCATTGGCTGGAAATTACACAACACGATTCCGCACATCTACTGTTTGTGTTTTGGCATTTTGTAAACGTTTCCCAAGACTACCACTCTAATACAAAAGGAAGGACACAGTCACTGCTTTACAACTCGGGTTCGTAACGACCAGCTCTTGAATATAGTATCTTACTGAGACATGACAAATGCATGTGTTGCTTCAAGGCTTCAGTTTTGTCGCCTTATCTTTGTATGGGAGATCTATCAGCTAATGCTAGCTAGCTAAGTTAGTTAGCTACTGGCTCCTTATCTAATGAGATAACCACGTGCTTTATTATGTTTATTTGATATTGTTGTGTTTTTAAAAGTATAGAAGACTAGAGATAAGGTAGTCAAGCTGCTATGTGTGTGTACTACTGAAGCACATCTAAATACAGGCATGTATAACATGTATAGACAATGATGTTAATGATAACATTTAACAGTTTTTTCCCGTTAAAGCAAGCACTTAAAAAAAAAAAAGTCATCATACATGCATGCCCACTATTTGGTCCTGTTGGCCCTTTTGTGTGATTTATACAGAAACATATTTAAGTTTATTCTGTCTTGAAGGTGAAGTATGTTATATTTTGGTGTATCTCTTTGAATAAATCAAATAAACAGTTGTTTTTTAGTGCTCAGCTAAACATAACATTAATAATGTAAATATGGAAAAAGAACTTTATATTAAGTGTTTTAAAATGCCCTCTGATAATGGCACAGATGTAGTCTGATGTTCTTACTGGATTGCATATGTGTGCCTGGAGATACGACCATAAGTCATAGACTAGGTTCACATGCACACTAGTATACCAATAATGAGGTTAATCCCAGTTTAGATCATATTGTTGGTCAGGTATTTTTATTGAACACAGGAAAATCTGGTTATTGATATCCCTGTGTACATGAAAGTCACCTTTCTGGTTGAATATACATTATTTCTGTATCTGCTTACCCAACTTTGAATTAATTTGACACTGGTTATAAAAAAATTGGCTTCTTTGGTTTATAATAGGCCTATAACTATTTAATACCAACATGGTGTTATAGATATGGCTTATTTAGCTTGTTGCCAGCATCCGGAGATGAAAGCAATATTAAGCATCCCCTCCACTTTGACATCTAATTCTTTGTGCCTACCACTGCATAGGAAAAGGTAGCACCATGAGTGCTGGGATAGGCTCACTATGACCAAAATCTTTGAATTCCCAAGCAAATAGAACATTTATATAAAAGTACGTCTTATTACAGACAGGTGAAGCTTTCATGAGACTGAAGATAACTACAGTTTAAGCACCAGTTCTGCACGGCAATCACTATTATGTTGTAAAAACTTGGCAGTTGTGGGGAATATTATTTGGTTGCTTAATCCTTTAGGTTTCACAGAAAGACAGGTAAACACTTTGTGTTCATGTCTGTCGAGGTATGCTGGTTAAAGAAACAAGCCACTTCTGTCACTAGGGACTTAATCAAGAGTTGTCTGAAATCTGGATATTGTGCTTGCACGTATCAGTATCCCGTTTTCTTTGGGTATACTCCAGCTAGATTATTTTCTGATTATCAGAGTTGGGAGTTTCTGGAGCCAGGGATGGATTTTTACATTTCATCCCCATACGTAAAGGTGGGATACTTCAAAAGCCGGATGCATACCGACTTAGTCTTTTTGACAGTAGTGATAGATGGTAGAACTGTAGTCTGCATCCATATATCCATCTTCTGCCTTACTTGGTTAAGTCAGATTCAGTAGTAGGACTGGCTGTTACAAAACCTGAAGTTTAAGCACAGGCTGGTCAGACCTGGGTGTGTGTCTTATGGCTAGCACCCAGGTGGTCACTTGGAAGCCCAGGTGGGATCTTTCCTCTTCAGCCACAGCCAGTGTTGGTTTGCTTTTTGCATTCCTTGGGCTTTTCCTCAAATTCCTTTTTAACCTCAGGAGCCTTGCAATGGAGCTCGTAATGAAGCTCAGGGCAGACTTCCACATTTCAGCCTCGCTCCCAACTTTAGTCACATAGAGTGTTGTGACATATATTTGAGCTAGAGATTAATTGTCCTGCGAAGTGTTTTGTGAGACTTTGTTTGTTTTTGAAATTAACAGTTTTTAACCACTACACTTTTGGCTAAATACGGCATGAATAGTAGTAGTAGGGATGTGTGATGCATACCTTGTCTACAACTAAATCTTAGGTTTATTGTTAAAATATACTATTTATCAGCTCTTTCCGATATTCAAACAACAACCTTTTATATAGAAAATACAATACAATTTTACAATTGTCTTCCCCAGATTAGACACAAAATATTATATCTAAGGACCCATACTATCTCAGAATTATTCAACCCCCTCAATAGAATATGCCACATCAATTTGGGGATTCTGCTCTTTGGAAAGATGAAATATACCTAGAGGAGCACCAACTTGATTTTGGTGGCCGATCACTGACTTTATGAAGTCTGACTGGCTGATTACGATTTGGCCAATTTCATTTTAAAACCTTGATTGACAGTATACATACATCGATACATACATGCAGCAGGCTTGTGGCTGGCTATAAGATCTCACTAGTTTAAGCTGTGGTGCTAATGCTAGCTTCTTGAAACTTTTGATGTTCCTTGGCTTTATTAATTTGGGGTGTCTGTTTAAGTTTGTACTGCTGGATGCTTTCAGGGTTGTTCCATCACAGCTTATTTTTTCCTTACTGGGGTTGCAAATTGCATCTTTGTATTTGCAATTTGTAGACATGGTAGCTAATGCTTGGTGTGCCTGTATGGCGAATGCGTGTGACCGACGCCGAAACGGCCTCAGTGAGGCTGCTTGGCCGAGTGCCGATTTCGTCAAACTAGGCCCCCCGGCAGCCAATCAATCTGTGAATTAGTAGTGTATCTGAAAGTGGAAGAATGAAGCATGGCGGGGAAACATGGAGGTGGCTCTCCGATTTATTCCATCAAGTATCTGGAAAGCCTGGGATAAAAAATAATCTTGCCATGTATAAGGAAGCCAAAACTTGGGCATCACTAGACATTCTAAGAGAACAATGATTTAATGCAGACCTCAAAGTCCATCAAATGCTTAAAGTGAAGAAGGCTAAAATATCTGAGGAATGGTGCCAGAATTTCATGTCTGGTTATGCATTACATTTACAGCCGGTCATAGAGACGTTTGTCATTAAGGGGTTGAATAATTTTTGAGTAACCGTTGGCAGTAAAAGTAGGATCTTTGTGGCCAAAGCGTCAACATTCTATTGCACTGAATTATGGAGAATGTTCTTGTGATTTTATACATGCATATGCTGTATCATCTCAATATAACAACCTCAAAAAGTATTTTTCCCCAGAGTGTATTTGTTCTACTTTTAGTCATGAATAAATCAGTTAACACACATATTTTCAGTTTCAATATGTGCACCATGTGATATTTTGGAGTTTTGAAAAAAAAAATGCGAGAAAAAAACCCCAAAAAACAATGCTGGTTCTCCTTGAACGTTAATCATGACTCCTCAGCTTCTCTCTCCTCTCTCTCTCTCTCTCTTTTGTCCTCACTCCTGTCACCTCCTGTTATGTCTCATGTCTGTTTTTGCTTTTTCAGGATTAAGAAAAAAAAGGACCCAAAATGGCTTCGGACTCTCCACGCAGACCTAGTCGCTGTGCTGGAGGGGTTCTGGTTCGAGCACAGGCTGCCACGTAAGCACCGCCATCCGTTTTTTAATGTTGTAGGACTCCTTAAACTCCCATTATGTTAAACATCATCTGAATGAGACAACCAAAATAAACATAAAATAGCTCAACGAGTATTAGGTGTATCTACATATCCTTGCTGTCTATCGAGAGGCAAGATGTAAAATCATTTATTTTCAGTGTCAGGAACATTGTACTTGTTACTTTGTGGGAGAAATCTGTGAAAACACAGAAACGGACAATATTTCGATATTAGCCTGATTTAAAAAAAAAAAATTTTTTTAGAAATGCTATAACATCATTATATTACTGTAACACGATGAAGCAAAACAATCAATGAATTTACTCAGAAACTCTGATCATTACTGCATCAAATTTGATAGATATACTCAAAGTTCACCTTATTTTCCAAAGTGTTTGTGGGAAAGGACCAGGATGTCTCTCCACTTAACACATTTGGAAAGCTAATGACTTCATTCACCAACCGTTCAAACGAAGGAATTTCTTCTCAGTCCCCACTTATGAAGATTCTGGCCTTCAGCAATGTTTTTTTATTTGGGATTTGTTCTTCGTTAGGAACAGAATCTACGAACACTCAGGAACACTCTTACGCACAGCTCTTGCTGTCCCCTTACTGCCATATCTCCACTTCAGAACTGCTGAATTTTTTTTTCATATGCAGTCTATGTGGCAGTCATGACTTTGCTAATTAGGACCACAGGCACCAGCTTCAGGCTTACGTGCAGAATGGGATTCACCAAGTTAGGAACACTTGTGCGAACAATTTGGCGAGTTAAGAAGGCTTCATGAATCTGATGTAGGTTTTCTCTTAGGAGTTTTCTTAAGAGCACTTTTAAGAAAATAATAATTATTAACTGTTAATGGTGAATGAAGCCCATTGTGCCAATATTTGGATTTTTACCCGAGGTGAGGGATTTTGGCAGCAAAATATCACCTGCCACTAAGGGGGGCTTTATGCACATACAACCTTTGGCTATGACATTAATCAATTTTTATATTAAAATCTAGCATTATGCACAGTAAAAAATAATTAAATAAAAAAGCAGAGACTAGGTAGAAATCTGATTGTGGGCCTGTCGAGATAAGATGTATGTATTAATCTGTTTACTATATTTCTATGTCTTGGAAGTATTACACTAGCCAGCAGCTTTGGGAGTATTTATTTTGACTAAACATTGTGTTTAATTTTCATGAACATTTGTGATGACTTGAGCTTCCTGATGTCGCAGGGAACAGTCTTACATGGAGAGTGTGGTGACGTTTCTACAGGACGTCGTTCCCCAGGTAATTTTCCACTTGTTCTGTCTCCTCTCACACACACAGTCCCTACTGTCATTACATACAGTAGCCATTCAAAAGTTTGAGCATACCATGTCATTTAACTGGTTTTAATTATTATTTTTTTTACAATTTTCTATTGTATATGTCAAGTACCTCCTGATCAGAACCTTTTGGTTGGAAAAAATGCCTTCATACAGACGATACAGCTCCTAACTATCATTGTCTGATCTACAAAACAACAAACCCTTTACTGATTATAACATGCTTGGATTCGTTTGTTTACAATCCATCACTACAAATTGAACATAAATATTTTGTCATCATGTTATATTGAACTGAGTATCAAGGAATTTTTTTGGGTCTGTTTTAGCATTCTGAGTCACTTCTTCTGGTTGCATCACCATTATTTATCAACGGGGAATTTCTTTTGATTTCTTCATTCCCTCATTCAGTTTCCATTCTTCTTATGGTGAACCTAACTGCATTTGTCATTTGCAGTTTACTGTACTTAATATTTCCCTTTAAGTAGGAATAGAAATTATTATAAAATTAAAAGCATCCTGGGGGGGAATAGAGGTGCTAAAAAATTATTCTTGAATCTTGTGAAAAATGGTAGGTGTGTAATACAATTATAAAAATACGGTTTGTTAAATCTAAACTCTATTTAACTGCTTTCAGTAAATCACTCCGAGAGCTCAGTACCAGCTGTTGTGTTTTTACTTTTTCCACCCTTTAACTGCAGGCGTACACTGGAGCTCTTCCCACTGATGAGAAAGAGAAAATCGTCTGGGTTCGATTTGAGAAAGCTGACATCAATGGTAAGGCGGCTATTTTCTTAACAACAGCGATTCAATTTCATCACGCTTTATTGTCACTCATGAGCATGATCAAATACGGGACTGTAAAAGCATTAGAGGAAACAAACAACAACCACTTAGTTTGATAGTGTTGAAGGAATTCAATTTCATCAATAGTGATTCAGAGCACACCAAAATCCAATGGATTTTTCTGAGAATCATACCCCAACCCCCTTAAGAGTCTTCCTTCCTAATGTTTAGTTTGGGTAATAGACAAATAAACAATTGTCAGCTCAAACGTTACATTACCTGCTTGGGTAGTTCCCTCACAGTATGACGGTTCAGAGTTCGAACCCAACTCTGGACCGTCATACTGGACGGTTTGGACCTTTGGGACCTGTGCGTGGAATTTGCAGCTTCCTCCTTTGTTTGCGTGGGTTCTCTCCAGCAAGGCCTAACAACACGGATATGGTGAGGCTGGTGATGGCATCCTGTTCTGATTCCCGTTGCTCTTCCCTCATTACATGCCCAAAAAGCCCGGAATATTATGGAACCGTCATTGCTGCGTCCGCCGCAGAGCCTTCGTTCTTAACTGAATAACTGAGTAACTATTTCATGAGTCATTTTCAAATTTTATGACCACATAGACCTGAGTGAAAACAAGAACTGGATTGATTTTGGGAAAGATCAGTTGCATATATCTGATACAAGGGGTAGCCTTATTCATCGAAAGTGTTCAAGCTGTAAGTTCTCAACATATGGTCCGATTTACTGCAACTTTATGGGATATGAATCAGCTTAAGTAGATTTTGTATATATCTTCATTCAGTAAGATATACAAGATATTATATATATCTTACTGTAACAATTCATATTTTCCTCTCTAGGCGAAGCTTTTTTCTTTTTTACATAGACACTGTTTTGGACATACCTTGCCAACTGTTGGTCTGATTAAGTCCATATGAATCGACTCGAGGTGATCTATCTTGTATATATAATATTTTACTCAAGTAGTTAATATTTTATTCATTAAGGAGAGGTTTCTTTTTTTTTTGTCTTTTTTTAACAAATAAACACTGCTTTTCGAATGCACAGTAGTCTTGCCTACTTCTATAAGTCTGGACAAAACATATCAAAGTGTGAACTCATGTGGTTTTGGTTGTAGTTTTTTATTCATTTGTGTTTCCAAAGTGAGTGATAACTTGTTTTGACATGTTTAAACAATCATTAAGATAACAAACATATCAGACACCTCTAAGGTTGAATTACATACAAGCCTTTGGTTTAGGTTTACACTTTAACCTGCATAATTGAAACTCGCTGTTCAATGTCTATACTTATGGGAATAAATTGCACGTTGTTTAGTCGTATTATACAAATCAAAACCTTCTTTAAGTCCTTACCTTTTTTATTTTTTTTGTTTGCACAGACTCTGCACGCAATCCAGAGTTCATGGAGATGCACAGCGGCACCACGGACCCTCCGCTCTGCATCATGATTGGCTACACTGACGGGATGCAGATCTGGAGCGTCTCTGTAAGTCAACCATCTACACCAACACTCTGTTCCAGGGCGAACCTCATTCATTCCCCACCCTGACTATTTGTGCCATGTGACTTCTTTATACAATTCAGATTGATGTGTGTGCTGAAACTCTGGTGGTGCAATATGATGATCCATCATCTGGCTATGGAAAAACATCTATAGTTTTATATGAGGCACCATCATTTATTTTGTTGCACCACATATCATCACAGCACTATTGTGGTAAGGCGGCACAGAATGAGAGACAGGAATGAAGCCTTACTGCTGTGAATCCTTTCAAGGCAAAACTAGATAAATGATCACTGTGGCTTGATGTCCTCAGTTTAATGGAAGTCCAGTTGTGCTGATGTTTTATCAAATCTCCTATGTGCTGAGATTGATGGATGGTTTCAATCTTAAACATCTAAAACTAAAAAAAAAGTGATTCCTAGTTCAATTACTCTCACTAAGAGGGTAAGCCCAGGTTTGGCCAAAACCTATTTTACCATTTTATTTTGTACTCTATATTTGCATTATTTACATTATATCACATTCTCCCTCTTATTTTGTTTTATTTTTTTGTCTCTAAATCAGGGCATAAAAATGATAAAACAGGCGTCATCTCACAATGTTAACAGTAGAAATGATCTATGAATAACTGTTTTGAGATCATAAACAAATAGAAGGACAAACATGGGTGATCACATGACCTCTTCCCCAGTAGATAACCTGTTCACATTGTGCCGTCATCAACAAAATGGACTATTGATGCATATTGCTTTTCTCTCTTTACTAACTTAGATGTTAAAACTCTTAGATGTACCATGGATAGTCCTCGCGTCTTGATTGTGTAATCACATGTTGCATACCAATACAGACACAAGGTTTTAGAATGATCTAACATTAACGTCCACCTCATTTTAGTTAACCATTTGCTGCTTAATATTGGCCAGGTAACCATGGCAACATTTTAATTTACTAAAATAATATTTAATGAATTACAGCATTTGCAGTAAAATCAGTTTTTCGGGGATGTCAGTTTATGATGTGTTTGCATCTAAGGTTATTTTTGGAGACTTTTAGTCAGTTTTACTGTTAATTATTTTCAAGCGATAGACTAAAATGTGTCAATCAATAAAAAAAAGGGGTTATGTCATGTTTGAAGGTTGTGTAATTAAGTGTCTAACAGATTTAAAAATACTGCTGTCGGTTTACAAAGTTCTGAATGGTTTATTGCCAAAATACGTTGCTGATTTCTCTCCAATACGAACCATCCAGACCACTTTGATCTTCTGGGTCAGGTCTATTTTCTGTCCCCTAAACATGGAGAAGCAGAGTTCAGTTTTTATGCCCCACATATCTGGAACAAACTCCAAGAGACCTGCGTGTCTATAACTTCTCTCAGTTCGTCTAATTTGAGATTGAAGACCTTCCTGTTTGCATCTGCCCTTAATTCAATTGATTAATTACTCTGTTATTACACTATACTGAAACTTTCACTCTTGTATTTCTTAAATCTTTTAATTTGTACGTAAATCATCCATATTTACTCTATGTTGTTTTATATTGTTTTTGATGCTTTTATCGTAACTAATTTTGTTAAACACTTTGAATTGTCTTGTTGAAATGTGCTTTACAAATAAACCTTCCTTGTATTAGCCTGTCTAATTATCGGAAAGCACATGGTGAAAATAAATATCCTAAAATTAGTAAATAGTCTTTGCAAGTAGAGTAAAAATAAAAAAACAAAAGAATTATGTAAAATAAATGGTTCATTAATGGAAATTGAGGTGAAATAATCATGTCGTGATATTTATAGTGAAATCATAATGATATGCACTGTTAATGAGTAAATGATAAAATAGTAATATATTCTGATGTTGAGGAGCTTCTGATGATCTTACTCATATCCTTGATTTGTCTCACCTGTCGTCCCTACCGAAATGCATCACTGGATCGAAGTGCCGGTTTGTCCACTAGATGGCGACGTTGACCACATTATGCACAGGAACTGATTCAAACAGCAGAAGCTTCTGGGCTGTAAAACCACTCTGTTGGATCATACGATTGGGGAAATATCCCACACGGCCACCACAGATAAATTGTACAAATAAACTAAATATTAATAAATAATAGTGAGCATATTCTTTTTCTGCCGGAATGGAGGCTTCAACTAGAATGGACAAAACCTCAATTTATTCACTACAACCCAATAATGCATATTCACGCTCAATGCGAGACTGTGTTTTGTTATCTCTCCAACTCGACCCATGCGCTCGCATTAATGATGAGTCTTATAAGCCCTGTGGATTGTTTTCAACCAGTTGTATTTATTAGGGATACAAATTTAAATCAACTACAGACATAGACACCTCCATATATTAATTATGACAATAGTAATAATAGCCATTTTATTAGTAGTGGTTGTAATAGTGAGGCACTTGGAAATCAAGTAAGCAAAGTGATTATAACAATCTTACTTTGACGGTGCTATGACTCACCCTACTGTGCCTCTGATTTATTCAGCATTACATCACCATTTCTCACGTAGCCCTCATCTACAAAAGTTTGGAAACAGCTTATCAATCACTTAAAAACTGTACTATATGCGAAAAATGCCTTTTTTCATACCAAGCTAATCAGAGGCCCAATGGGATTGGCCGGGTCACGATAGTAGGATTTATCATAGAAACAACCACTACTGGATTCATAGTGTAAAAATCCTGTCACCTGTTTACCTCCCCAGACCCATCATTCCACAAAATGTCTTTGAAGTCCATTTAAAACCTTCCCAATTTAGTCACCCTCAGACAAACAAATAAAAGGCCCCAGTCACATAACCAATTTACAATTGACATAATACCATTTTCACTTACATATAGGTATATATATAAAATGAACTCAAATGTGGCCACTAGAGGGACACTCTAGTGAAAAGTGTTATGTTTGATTAACATCCATTAGTTAATAGTCAGATATTTACCACAGAGAAAAATAAATACCACGTGTTCTCTTTGATTTTTATAAATATTTTCTTTTCAAACATCTTTTTGTTTCTGGTTTACTGTTAAACTTTAAACCTGTGAGTAGATGGGGCTGCATATCTTTTTGAGGAAATTCACGTCTTGGTGCCATTTTACTATAAAACTACCTTTTTATAAAATATAATAATAAGCTGATACAAATAAATAAAAACCTTCGGGGAAACTTAATTATTACTCGATAACAGAGTGAGATCACATTTTGGTCAACTAAAGACAGTACAGTTCATTAAAACATGGCAGTTGGCAGAAAAGTTAAAAGGTGTCATATGCCGACTGCGTTAAGTCACTGGAAAAATGTTGTCAGTTGTCGTCATCTTAGATTATAAGCACAGGAATGAGTTATGGTCTATACATAGTGAAGCCAATCAGATACTTTATATAAAACGCTCATCAGAGACCACCTGACAAACAAAATGTGGGATTATAATAATATCATTTGACCTAAGATGACTATTTCATTTGGAGATCTGATCCATGACTGCACCAAAAATATGTAACACCAAAGTAATAATAGGAAGTTATTTAGGATGACACCAAGATAAAGTTATCATAAGTCTGAAATCTGCAGGACAATGTAAATTAACAAATTCCAGACCCTGAACATGTTAAAATAAACATCTGATATATATATATATTGTTTAGTAGTTTCACAACTTATGTACTATATAGCAAAACAGTCCGTCTTGATGCTATTTTTTGACACATTAATCATGAAGCATAATAATAATATTCTGAATAACAAATTCATGAAGCATTTCCTACATTTTCTATTTTGTGCACATAATGTCAAAAAAGGAATTTGGCATCACAAAATCTTTTTTCCGCTGTTCCCTTTAGGGGTCGCCACAGCAGATCGTTTCTTTCCATCTGTCCCTGTCCTCTGCATCTTCCTGTCATGCCAACCAACTGCATGTCCTCTCTAACCACGTCCAGAAGCCTCCTCTTTCGTCTTCCCCCAATCTCCTGCCTGGCAGCTCCATCTCCAGCATCCTTCTACCAATATAACCACTATCCCCCCCTTTTCACGTGTCCAGACCATCTCAATCTGGCCTCTCGTACTTTGTCTCCAATACCTCAAAACCTGTGCTTTCCCTCTGATGTGCTCGGTTCTAATCCCGTCCATTCTTGCGACTTCCAAACATTATCTTAGCATCTTCAACTCTGCTTCCTGTCTTTTGGTCAGACCAACAATCTCCAAACCATACAGAAGTCGTGGTCTCACTACCGTCTTGGAAACCTTTCCCCTCACTCTAGCTGCTACTCTTCTTCTTCACAGATAACTCCTGACGGTCTTCTCCACCCAAACCACCATGCCTTCACTCGCTTCTTCAGCTCTTCTCAACACTATCCGTTGTCCCAAAGTACTTAAACTCCAGCACCTTCTTCACCTTTACTCCGTGCATTCTCACCGTTGCACCTGCCGCCCTTGCATTCACACACGTGTTCTGTCTTGTGCGACTTACTTTCATTCTTCTGCTTTCTAGTGCATACCTCCAACTCTCCAGGTATTGTTTCACCTGCTCCCTGCTCTCACAATGTCATCCGCAAACGTCATAGTCCATGGAGACTACTGTCTGACCTCATCTGTCAGCCAGTCCATCACAATAGCAGACAAGAAGGGGCTCAAGGCTGATCCTTGATGCAGTCTCACCTCCACTTTAAACCCATCCGGGGCTCCTACTGCACCCCTCACTGCTGTCATGCTGCTCTCATACATATCCTGCACAATTCTAACAGTCTTCTCTGTCACTCCAGAATTCCTCGTGCAATCCCACAACTCCTCCTGCATCACTGTCGTACATTTTCTCCACAGTCCACAAAGACACAATGGAACTCCTTCTGGACTTCTCTGTACTTCCCTATCAGCAATCTCACAGCAAACATTGCATCTGTAATGCGCTTTCTTGACATGAAACCATACTACATACATTTTGCGCCACAAAATATCGTAATATATTTCAATACGAAAATTCACTGCAAAACCCAACCCTAATCCAACAGGACCCAGTCAAAGTCCTATTGCTGGTTAAATTGTAGCATTATATTAGGAAATATCTGATCAAAGTGACAATAATAATGGGACAGGACGGCAGTATCTACAGATTTAAAAAAAATATTGCTGAAATTAATTCATGTAACCAAACAGTTGGCCTACATTTAAAGTTTAAAATCTTGTTGTAACTTGTTTTTCATATTTATACATGATTTAGGTGTTTATAACCTAATTTATAATCCTTTATAAGGGCAGTCTTATTGTAAAGTGGTGCCCACATCTTTAGAGTCATTAAGGAAAATCATTAGCTGTTGGCTCCGTGACTTAACAATCTACCCATAATGCCCTAGCTGCCAAGTATCGACTTTCATGTGGATGCCGTCGCTGAAACAGGACAACTTCACAAACATCCTACAAGATCTAAACTTGTAGGATGCCAAAGACCCCAAACCAGTCTCTTTATAAACATCCACAGACCGCTGCGAGGCGGACCCACTCTTACTCTACCTGGGACCACTCACTGCGGCGGCTGTGATGTGGTAACCCGTGTGCTGCGAGCAGATTTCCTGTAGCGACGGAGGATTACAGCTGCGTTAGCCACACTCAACGCACCCAGTAAAAAATCCATAAGCTTGGCAAGGCTCTTCTACTTTTCAGTTTCAGCCCAACTTGACACCAATTGTGATTTGCACAGCCTCTTTATCACACGCCGTCCTCCCTCATTGTTTTTCTCTCCGTTTCGAAAGTTTACGGGATGTTTCTGGGTTGTGTTTTTTCACAGGATTTTAAGTAAGCACTGAAGGTGCCTCTCTCTCTGGCTGTTGAGTGGCCCTGAAGTGTTTGTGACAGTTGCTACGCCAACACCCTCTGTAATGGCCCGCCAGAGTACGCGTGTACACCAGTACGCACACTGGCGAGACAGAGACCTGCACCTGGTTGTGTGGATGCTGACAGAGCTGTTTAGATGATGTAGATTACTGTCGCCTCACACTGCAGAGGTGTCATCCCCCACTGCCTGATAAGAGGCAGACTGTCTTGGACTAATTGTCTGTCTGCGAACGTGTTGAGGTGAAATGAGCTGCTTGGAAAAGAAGTGCCTGCAGCGAGTGTAAGTGGATGTGCAGGAGACCTGGAGACCTGGAGCTGCATTTCTGTCCAAGACTGGAGAGATAGATATAACCTAAGATTTTGTCATACAGACACATAAGTTTATGTATTCTCCCAGCAATATGTTTTGGTCGTCATTTTGTAAAGAAAGTCTTGTTTTCTTAAAACGCTTTGATATAACCTATTTAGAAGTTAAATAGCAGCTTGAGCTATTCCCAGCTGATGAGTCAGGGTGCATCTCTCCCTTCAGGGTTTTAGAACACCGTTATAAATTTGTGGTTCTAATGGGAAGCTGTGCCTAATTCTGTGGAGCTGACACAGATTTGCAATATGGAGTATTCAGGCTACAGTGAACAATAAGAAGAAGAAAAAAAGATTTAAAGAATTAAGTTGTAATTTTCAGAGAATGAAGTCGTTAATTTACGAGATAAAAGCTCGTCCACTTCTAGTAAAAAAATTTTTGCGAGAAGTGGATAACATTGTAACATTTTTCTCGTCCCCATGGGTACCTTTCAGTGGGTGGGCTATATTGGGCAGCAGGTGAACATTTTGTTCTCAAAGTCATTGTCAAGGGCCAAATTGTGGTTGCTAGGTAACTGGGTCAGAGCATCTCCAGGGGCAGGGTAAAATTGACACTCAGGTAAAATGCGATTATAAACTCGTAATATTACGACTTAATTTTCATAATAGTACTACTTTATCCTCTTAAAATTATGACTGTATACTCATTCAATTATGACTTACTATCATAGAATGATGTTTTTATTCTCCAAAAATTTCGACATTGTTAATGTACGACTTTAAACTTTAAATTTTACAACTCTATTCTTGTCAAATAATTGCTTTAATCTCAACTTTTGCTTGTATAATTGCAACTTTATTCTCTGTAACATTACAACTCTAGTCTCGTAAAATTATTATTATACTCTCATAAAGTCACAATACATATTTCTTGTGCTATTTCGACTTGATGTTGGTGAAATTTAGAGTATATACTCGTAAAATTGCATTCATAAAACGATGACTTAATTCTCAGAAAACTATAACAAAGTTTTTGTAAAATTGACATTTCTCATAAAATTATGACTATTTTCTCATAAAATTACGACTTCATTCGCGTGAAATTTTAGCTCATAAATGTCTTTTTTTTTATTTCTCAAAATTAGAGCTTTTTTGGCGGTAATGTCCTGACCATGAAGTTGTAATTGGTTGTAAGTTTTTCATAATATTACAACTTTACTCTTATTCTGCAACTGGGTACTCGTAACATAACTTTTTTCTTGTAAAATTATAACTTTAAACTTGTAAAATGAATATTTTATTCCCATAGAAATTGTCTATTGATATATTCTGTAATGGCACTGGAATTGAATTAATGGAGTTATTTGTATTGATTTGGCATAGGCTTTTACATCGGTTGCCCTTCCTTGCAAATCTGTCCCATTTATTTTTTATTCTTATTTAAGGACCTTGTTAAAGGGTCCACACTGGATCTCTGCCATGCCCTCTTTTTGATTGGGATTCGAACCCCAGTCTGCACCAAAGTCAATGGGGAACCCACTGAGCTATCCGGCTGCTATTGTCATGTGAATGACATGACATTAGCAGTTGGAGACTTCATTTTAGAATTTAATGTATTAATGGATTTCCTGTGAAAATGTGAAACGTCTTCTGCAATCGTTTACTTCTGACAACAAGTGTCATAATTAATGTCATATCAATAGATAAGATGCGCTCTACATAGCTGAAGCTAGCTCAGTGCCATCTGTTGCTGCCACCAGGTCAGGTGACAGCGATTTTTGGGTTCCAGTTTTAGTTTGTTTTGCAGCTCAACATCACACGGCACTCTATGACTATGCTTATCATTTTAGAAGCTCCTTGAACAGGCACCTATTAGTGCGCGATCCTGGAACCACCTGCTCCCTCCAAAGCTCCAATATGTCCAGCACTGAGTGTTGACGAGCGGCCTCACTTTTGAATATGGCCCAGATATCTGTTCACAGCTTATAGCATTACATTTGGGAGATTAAAACAGAAGAGCAGACACCGGGATTCCACAAAAACATCCGAGCCACAAATGAAATGAAATGAATATTATGAAAAACCGTAGCAACTTTGAGAAAGCAATTTGGCATATTGCGTACGCAGTACCACTAATGTATTGGTGGGAATGTCGTTGATGTCACAGAACCGTGTAAGGCGAGGATGAGCGGCGGGGTAATGCACAATAACCAGGAGCATTAACCTCCAACCCCCCCTTCTCATTTAATCCAGCAAATTCCATTATTCTCCCTCCCAGGTCCATTTGCCTGCACTGGAATCCCACCCTGCTGCCAACCTCCTTTTATTCCTCATATCAGTGCTCGTACAACCTGCACATGTCTCCAGTGTTAATCTACCACCGATGGGCCTCAAGCACTTTGAATAAAAACACTGGTCCAAATCCGCCACTTGGAAAAAGCTACTAATTGCACAAAAGAGCGATCATCCCCTCAGATGGGTTTAAAGACTTAAAGCAAACAGATTAAAGCACTAGTAAAGTGATAATGCAGGTTTCAGTGTAATTTAACAAAAAAAAAAAAAGATCAACAAATGTGGGGCATTCTGCGCTTAGAACAATGTGGCGCTACACACGCCACACACTGCCAAGAGCCATTGACCTGATATACTGGAATCACATGAAGTCTTAACTGGGCCACACACGGACATATACACAAAAGCGCTCTACACTGTGACTGCAAACTTTGAAATCCTTCATTATAGGGTGACCTTTACTTTTTACCTGTAATATACGGAATTTCTAACCAGTTGAAAGGCTGCAAGTCTTTGACCAATGGGTTTTCGACACAAACATTTGAACCATCTGTGAGGGAGCAGTGGGCAGCCCCTTTGAAGTACCTAGGGAGCATATTAGGTTTAGGGACTTGCTAAAGTACCCCACGACATGTAGACCTGCTGGGGCTTGAACCGGCTACCTTCTGATCTTCAGCCGCCCCTTTAGAGTTCACTTATAGTATAAGACCTGTGACCACGGACAAAAATGTGTTCTACGGTGTTCAAAAAGATGCCAGTGTGTATGATAATGAAAACTAAAGAGCAGTTATGGCTAATTAGCAGGTTTACACACCTATAAACCCAAATGAAATCTATACATTTACATACAAATAATGAGTGCTAATTGCGTTGACATTGTAACAGATTGGATGTTTGGTTTTGGGAGTGGTTTGCGGGTCATCTATTAAGAATAATTGCGTGAATAACAACAGGTACAAACATGTTAGAGCTATATAAATGAGGTTTTTCGTGTGTTACTGGTTTCTGCCTTGGAGAGTTTGGACGGAGAGCAGAGAGTAACTCCAAGCACTCTGAGTCGACTCAGCCCAAATCAGCAGGCATGACAGCAGAGCCCCCAAACCACCCAGTTTATGAGAGTATCGATAGGGAGTTGCTGAAGCAACAGAAAAATCATTCTGCATCCTTTGAAGATGGATTCATCCATTACAAAGGAGGGGATCGAATATGGAGTACAGGCATTGGTGGGGTCTCTCTCTCTCTCAATCCAAGTGGTCTCACAACGGAGCATTCGAGGGGGATAGAGTGACAAGAGCGCATAGCACGCACAGCCACACGTTGCCAGTGGTTATTCTTTTCCTCCACAACCATGTTGTGCAACATACACCAGACAACTAAAATCTGTGCCACTTTTTCTGGGCTTAATAGTACTGCTCCTCTAGTGCGTTCCAACCTTTGGAACCGGCTTTTCAGTCCGATAAACTGTCTGCGCACAATGCTTTGTTGAATAGCATCTTTCAAACGTGTTAAATACAGGCGCAATCATAAGCACTGCAATTTTTGTCATCCTTAATAAATCATATAGCATGTACTAAATGAACCTATTTGCATCGAGTTCTCCCAGTATTTTGCGCGCTCGGGTAGAAACACCTGATATTGCATATTTAGTAAGGCTAATGTACTAAATGGAAAGCGCGTATTATTTTTACATTTGAAAGATGCAATCCTTAGTGCACACCATGCTATCGAGTTTGCACACAATTACACAAGCAAACCTTTACAAATCAGGTCCTTAGTATTAGTGTTAGTCAGTGGCTGTGGGTTTTTCACCTGGTTGTCAGTGATATACTCCTGCAATTACGCTTCTCTCAAGTAATTTCAAAGTAACACTACAGATACAGTCTGTTCTCAGACTACGTGACCAGCCCATATTCAAAGAGACAGTAACAATTATCTAGAGGTTAAACGCGGTAGTGGTTAAAATGAGGTTCAACATCATCATACGACCACCAAGAAAACAAAAATGCCATCAAATGTAAGTAGGATTCAACAGCGTTAGCATAAAATATGTGCCATCAAGCATACTGGCACCACCAGACCACTGAAACCGGACCCTATTCAAACCACAACACCAACAACCATCAAGAACAAGCTATAATCAACAGATATTTAAAAATGATATTCACCAAAGCTGTTCCACATCTGAAGACAAAGTCTGTCCTCATGTCTTTCTTTAAAAAATAGTCCAACGTGGCTGCAGGGGACACCGGTGTGTTTCAGTTCCATTATAAATTCCTTTTCCACTGACAGGCTGTCCATTCCTTTTTCTCCGATAAGTTTAATTTGTTGAAAATGAGCGCTCAGCTGGAGCAGACCATACTGAATGAAACCCCTACCTCATTCGAAACACTGACTCAGGACAAGCCCACCTTAAGAACATGCTCAAGCCTACCTAGCATACCCTGGCATGTCAAAGAACACACCCTAATTGACAACTTGACAACAAAATCCGATTGGTTAAAAAATATGACAAGAGGCATTCTCTCTGATAGTTGCTTGCCCCAGCGTAGATGTTTCAACCAGAGACCACAGTGGACAGAAAAAACAAAGCTTGCTTGTATTAGCTCCCTGGAAGCAGCCACGGAGAGAAACAATGAAATAAATCAAGAAACCGATGGGAACAAACTATTAAAATACATGTAATCTCAATTAAATGTTTATAAAATTATTTATTTATTTATTTATTTTATTCTCTGACAATGTCTAGGGGGGCAGATAATGTCCTGCTGGCCCTGATGGGCCGCCACTACTATTGGTATTGTTGCCCTCTCTAAGCCAGTATTCAGACTGTCCATTTTAAGCTACTGTACAAACATGGAAACACAACATGGTGGCCTCTGGATGATGACCTGCTCTGAAGTTAGAGAAAGACTGCATTTTTGGTTAAACCTACTAAATAACTGAGATTATTTGTTTTTTTCCAATATGTCCTGAACCAACATGTTAGTGGCTGTTTTGTGAATTTAATGATTAAAATATATTTTCTTTATGAATATAGTAGACGGTTAGGAAGACATGGGAGTTATTGAAGATATGGGATAGAATTCTTGCAAAAGTGATGCTTAGTAGACCAAAATGCTACGTAGCCAGAGGGCATATTTTGTGTAACGGCTGTGTTTGCATAATAATAATAATAATAATACATAATCAAAGATGTTACTTGATGATCAGATGTTGTGTTACTTAGACAGCAAAAACTTCATGAAGTGGTCGTCATAGGGCATTTTGGGAAAGAGAAAATCGGGCATCTACAGCCAAAACATAATTCACAGCATGTCCTCACAACTCCTCTTGAAATAATCTAACATTAAAGGTAGAGTTCAACCTGAAACTTTCTACAGCGTCCCAGTGGAAAGTTCGGTGAATTTCCTCAGTCAATAGAAAATTCCTGAGCTTCAGAGCTAGACAGTGTTGCGGCATTCTCCTAAACAACTTAAGGATATGGAGACAAAAAACAAACATATAATGACTCCATGCTGTCAATAGTATCTTTTCAAAACAATTTCTGGTCCTCGGGCTTCTGGAGAGTTGGCTTGCACTATACTAGCTGCATGGAGTCATTTGATATTTGTTGTTTTTAAAATTCATAAACACATCCCCATCTTCCTTCAGTTGTTAAGGAGAATGCTGCGATCATCCTTTGCTGTGAAGCTCCAGAAATATTTTGTGGCCTGGAAACTTGACCAGACTTTCCCTCATCATGGGTGTGAGGAGATTATGACTCATTTCTTTTTCTTTATTTTCTTTTAAGTCTCCTTAAAGTTGAGCTGTACGGGTGACCAATTTGTTAGGCCTATGATAGTAAACTTTTTATAATTATAGAATAGAAATATTAATGAGTTTGGAATAGAAACATCCAATGCATCTTTCTGTGCCTTTGTACCTCTAACTGGTCCTTGTCTGCTGCGTCACAGTCAGTCATCTGGAAAGCCTCTGGGTCTTTTATACTTGGCTCAGTCGGTGCCTTCTTGGTGTCTCGCTTGATCTTTATCCACCAGTCATTCCCTTCTCCTTCCACCCTGCCTCCCCTCTCACATGTTACAAAACACATTTTTGTTCTTGTCGCTAGATTTGTGTCTCTTTGCAAATTTCAGACAAAAAGCACAACCCATTCCCAAACCGGACTAAGAAGCCCACATATATACATGTACAGTCTGATGCCTGAATACGCGGTTTGAGCTAAGCCTTAACTCTAATATTAGCCGGTACCATTGAGTGTCTTTCTAGTGGACCAAACAAGCGAAATTCTACCTTGTCTCTAATTCTATTAATTTCTTTCAGTTGTCAGGCGAAGCCCAGGAGCTCTTCTCGGTGAGGCACGGTCCTGTGCGAGCCGCTCGCATCCTGCCAGCTCCTCATATCAGTATGTATCCTCAGTATTTTGCAACAGCAAATTTCAAAGCACACACTTCAAATACCAAGGGCAAATTAAGATTGATATTCATGCTGTTCTAAATAAAGATTTCTTTTAGTGCACTATGAGACTTTAACAAGGTTCTCCAGCATACAATTTAGATTCATATGATTCTTTGTTGTATTATTGGGATTTCTATTTGAAAATCCATATTTGTCAAACGATGCTATTCAGCAGAATTTTTTTTTCTCTACCTTAAAATGGTTTACGGTGGTTTTCAAAGCATGCTTAGTAACGGATGAGAGAAAGTCGTTTTCATCCAAGTATTAAGCTTCATCCTGTCACTGGCTTGCCCATTTTACTATGAAGACTGGAAACAAGAGGACAAAGTCACCTTCACTCGGCCCAAAATCTGACTAGCAGCACCTTTAAAGCTCCTTAAGGAATGCTTTAGATTTTGTTTAGGTCAACTATACTGGGAAATGTAAATGTTGTGGTTTTTATATTGCGAAAAATTTGAAACTATTCCTTTAGAGTGCAGACAAATAAGAAGTAAACTTCAGTTTACACCATGCATTCCCTTATTATCTTCTCCCCATAGATGCTGCCTTAGTAGACTTTTTAACATTGGTTTTAAATGGTCAAATTATGTCATGTAGAACGCATATTCTAGTTAGTACTCCCAAATGTATTTTCAAATGTTTCTTTGTTTCAGAACATCATAGAATATCATCAGAATTCCTGTTCGTGAAAACAAAACACTTTGGTTGTCTCAATTTTGTGATTCAAGGTTAACACTTAAAATTATATTTTGTATGATACATGCCATGCCTCATACTTTAGTCGACTCGCGCTGTATCATTAAAGTTTAAGAGTGATCCTCGCTGCCTCATCTTAACGTCAAAGTTGGTCTGTATTTAGTGCTGGCCTCCTCTCACTCAGCAGTGGTAAGCTTCTGAAGGCAGTGCTCCTTTCCTGCCAAAGCTTTGCCTTCACCATTCTTATACTCCTTTAAAAGCAAAACCAACTCCATCAGATGAGCACAAGCAATACAACCCAGATGATGGTGAACTATGTCTGAGAATGGCAACAGCAGCTGAAACTCTGATGGAGCCCAACCAGGGATCATGCAAATTGGGTTTACGACTTGGGTATTGGGGCCAATGCAAACATCTAGTAGATGGTATCTTGTTCTCTCCACAGGTGCACTATGACTAGAGATACTAGGGCCAAACCAATCTCAACCCATTCTATATGTCAAATAATAATAAAAATAATAATAATGATGATTAGAAGAAGCAAAGGTAGAAAAAGACCCAACTGGTTCAAAATATATATCCAAATCAGAACTTGTACCAAGTCTGGATGTACACCGTCCTGACATCATTAGACCACACACGTGAAACAAAGCTGTTTCTTAATCATTCAACAAGTGACCAAATGGTCAGATAAATCCGATTTGAGTAAAATTCTAAAATCTAAATTGACTAAATGATAATAACAGCTTGATGACTTAGACCAAAGACTAGAACACAAGTATGCTCATTCCTTCATTATCTGTAAACCACTTATCCTGTTCAGGGATGGGCTAATGCCTCACTAAATAACATTTTTAACATTACAGAATTCTGATTTTGCAGGATACATTTATTCAGAAAAGTTTGAAACAAGTTGCAACCCATATATTAGTTTTTATTTTGATTTATATTTATTCTTAAAGAAAGACGCCTTATTTTTTTTTTTACCTTTATCCTGTTTCTACATTCCGTTCTACACACATCAAATTAACTAATGTGTAACAGCAACGACAAAAACAAATGTTTCACTGGCTCAACAGTCTTTTGATGGCACTGGAAAGTGGGACACAGCATGAATACTAGTTGTCAAGTCCCCACAGCTTTGGTGCAAATGGTTTATTTGTTCCACTGATCAGATCCTTTCCAAATGTTTAAGTTAAATCTCTGCAGGTGTCAGTCAGGGCTGTAAAAGCTGTCATATAGCCCCTGCTGTTTTTTTCTGGTGTTTTCTTGGGTTGCGGGGGTAATTGCTTTTTTTATTCTCGGCCCATGTTCCGGTCTCTTGGCGGACTTTAACGACGTACAATGGCAGCATTTTAAGAAGGTTGGAAGTGGATGAAAGCGAGCCCCAGTAATAAGAAGCAGCAGATTGTCCCAACACATGAGGAGAGCTTTCTCTCAGCAGAACATAAATATGAATTGTACCACTAGAGGAGAGGGTGCTGATTGCAATCTGCCAGGCTGCAAACAGTGTTGCACTGTGATGAACCATTAAAAGGCCTATTGTCTGGGATGAAAAGCTGTGGGTGGGCAGACTGGGAAAGACCCGAAAATAGGTGTTGATTATAATGAGACAATAGTGAATGACAGATAATCTCTCTTTGCTTGATAGGTTCAAATCCGTATTATAAATCAAAAAATCAATCCATATCAAACTTTATTTATTTAAGATTTTTCTTACATAAAAATAAAAAAAAGTAACAAAGTGCTATGTGAACCAAGCAGTGGAGAAAAGCCGGAACCATAAAAGCAGAATATACAATAAAAACCTTTTTTCCCTCTCACTTATTACCATTCTCTTTCACCCACTTGGCAAAACAACTGCAAAATGAAACTATAAAAGCAGGAACTGAATGAAAAACACTGGAGAAAGTAGAAACTATAAAAAAAAACTACTATTAAAATATTGAATATTAAAAACCGACTCAAAGGTCGAAACATAAAACACAAAATGATAGAAGTAATCGGTAAAAACTGACTGAAATATAGAAACATAAAGTAATAACGATTAAAAAGGACTAAAGGCAAATATAAAAATATTAAAAATGAAATAATAAGAACCGATAAACATTTGCAATAATATTAAAACTGATTAAAGTATAATAAAATGTATAGATTTTGCCACTAGTTTGACTACAAGGGTACATTTTGAGTTTCGTTAAAAAAAATATAAATAATATATATATATATATATATAAATTGTATACCATGCAGTAGAATTATCTAAAGCTATCTTTCCTGCTGTTGCATTAAAACATGCACAAGTCCACACGGAAGTCAGCACTTGCTTCAATTACTGTCCGTTACGTTCGTAATCCAATCAAAGTCTCTGTTCATTGGATGTTGCATTTCAAGTCTCTGAGAGTCGTACGTATGCGCCGGCTCAAGATCTCGACTGGGAATCATCTCCGATGACAGAGGCTTGAAAGAAGAAAGGAGTGTTAAAGGCTCGAGTGGAAGGCACACTAGCTCTCACGCCATACCGCAGGAACTTGGACTGATTACTGTCAAGCCTCAAATTACAGCACTCTCCAAAGGGTAACATCTTCTTCAATCTAAGCGACCCCCATCCCCTCGATCCCCTGTTTCCCTCCCCCACCGTCCGTCTTCAATCAGGGAAAAATACAGGATGAGTCCACTCAATGCAACATGTTTTTTTCTAGGTCATTTTTTTTATTTTTATAAACGGGCCCTCTGGGCTTTTACTATCCCCATAATCTCAAATACAAACAAGGGGATGGACAGAATATGTTGAATGCATTCTCCATCATTTTGTGTATAGTAAGTGTGCCTGAGAAAATGTTCACAATGGAGAAGAGGAAAAAATTAATAACCAAAGTCTGGTGGTGGAAAAAATACTAAGTAGATTCACTCAAGTACTCTACTTAAATACGCATTTGTGGTTCTTTCCCTTGCTTGAGTATTACTTTCTGCAGTTGCAGATAAAGTAGTCAGATCCCTTAATTATGTGAAATTACTAATTCCACAGTTCGAAAATACAGCACTACAAGTAAATGGGTTGTATTAAGAAGTCTGTACTGAACTACAGTCCTTGAGTAAATATGTTTAGTAAATATCCGTCGCCGCTTTTCAGTATGCGAGTTTCAGTATTGAGTCATTCATTGTTTGAAAATGCAAATTGTCATACTTGATACCCCTAATAAACAATTTATAAACCATATCAGATTAACTGGAAAATGTAAAAAAGATGAAAACAGGTTTATCCAACAACTTTTTAATAAACAGAATCTGAAAACATCTTTAACATCTACAGCAGTAGAATTGACCCCAAAACACCCTATGTTATAGTAAAACACTGAGACAGACAATTTGACATCCTGAGAGTACTTTTACCTTGATAGTGGAACTGCATTTTTCTGGTAATATTGTCACACTTTGAATGGAGATCTTTTACTGGTTGTGGCGTATTTGACAGTATGGTATTTTACTCATGTAAAGGATCCAAATACTTAATCCACCACTGCCAAGTCTTTGATTTGAATGAATTTTTGGGCTGGACACTGAACTTGAGCAATAAGGCCAGAATTTAGGATCAATTTTTTGTTAATCAAAAATATTTAGTGACCATAATGTCATTACTGGCCAAAAGCAGTAATGCAATCAGCACGTTTCCTGTCATGGTAATGGGCCGTCTGCTCCATGAGGGTCTGCAGCACTGGAGGCCCCGCATGTCCGTTTAAAGAATGTCCCTCTTTGTTGTGTGCAGATCACTCTGTTTCTCATCAGACTCCTCTTCCTCCCCAGGTCCTCTTAAGATGGACAGTTTTGCGGACAAGAGGCCCCTGCTGGGGGTCTGCAAGAGTGCAGGGTCCTCTGGGTGAGTTTGCTCTTCATAATTAAGGCGATCTCACCTCCTCTCTCTCTCAGCAGGACCCTAAAATCCTCTGCTGCCTTCCTCCATGTGCTACTGTAAAACAGTATTTCCACTACATCTTGACTCATTTCTTCCTCCTCCTCAATCATTGATCTTAGGAGGTATTCTTATCACACACCACCGACAAAGTGAGGAGAGGATACAGGAAAAGATTCCGTTCCATCCAGTTGTCTGTTCATCATATTTACTTTCTGGTGCATAATTCTAATACAGTTTAATATTTTTTCATAAGAACTTATACATACACACAGTAACCATGTACTGAAGAGAAGCCTTTGGCTATGTAGAAACTCCTATTTTCTCCATTTTCATGGGTGCAAGTAGCTCATTTAGCTCATTTAGTTAGTAGGATTTGGTTAAAATGATTCCAGCACATGAATAAAAAAGTTCCCAGAACTTAATCTATACTTGCCCTATTCACTGAAGAATTCTCTTTTGATAATTTGGTCTTTTCTAAACATTTCCTCTACTGCAATCAAGAATTTGGAACTTGTCCGTTGGTCCGTCCCATCCCTCCCTCCAGGTTCCCTAAGGTAACCTGGGATGGTCTTTTCAACCCTTTTCCACTCCTCTTTAAAAGCACTGGAGAGAGTTTAATAGAATTTGACACATGCTTTGAATAGGCCCTAAAGATTTGCAACTCATAATTGGTTTCTTCAGTTTTCAAGCATTTTAAGGTTAATTTCAAAAGTAATTTCCATTCACCGTGTAATAGTCCAGTTGGATCAGTTTTGGGGCTAGGTTTGAGCAGGGATTATGATAAATAATAATAATATATATCTTGAAATTGTTCTCTGTATTTGACCAATCCATAAGGAGCTGGGGGCGCCCTCGTTTAGCACTTAAATTGGAATTAAGGTTCATGCTTCAGACCCGTATGACATGTAGCGTGTAAAGGCAGTCCGGGGATCGAGCCACTCATCTTCCAGTTTGTGGACAACCGCTCTACCTCCTGAGCTACAACCGGCCTATGCCTAATTCCGGCCGCTATAAAACAGACATTAAAATCAACTCAAATACAATTTTATATGAAACTCCTCTCTTTGTTTGGCTGAATCTACAAAGTATATGGTATTTTAACTTCTTTATAATGGTTAATGTCCTGGGATGGATGAGGAAAGATGAAAATGTGATGATGCATTTAGTTAGTGCATACCTGACAATCTTTGGAAAGTATTAAAATATACAATTTTACCATTACAACATTGTAAGCTAGCTTCCTTTTTTCTCCACGCGTCTAAGTTTGCAGAAATACAAAGTGCATGTACTACTTGTGTGCGTGCGTGTTAATGTTAATGTTTCCACCTATAGTAGTTAGAAAGATCTATATTTCTACCTCATTTAATGAGACCTGTATGTTATCTTTCTATATTAGCCAATTAAATCAATATATTATTAAAAAACACATTAAAATCCTGAACAGGTAACTGAATTATATTAATGTTTATGCTACAATACACAAAATACATTATTTTCATTTTTAAGTAAATCATTGAATGTAATTCGGTCATAGATTTGCATAAGCACAAATCAATTATTAACTATTAATCATAACTATGATGTATGGAGGCGAAATGTGATATTTAATGTGTTATAATTTTTTTATTAAAACCGTTCCTAATAATTGATAATAGTATTGTTGGTGGTGCGAACCCACACAAACATTTTCCGAGTTTGCAAAGGTTTTCACTTTTGTCTGACAAATTTCTGTTTCCATAATGCCAAACTCGGCAAGTCATGTGACAAATTTTTAATGTGATTTTCATGTGGCTTTTCCTGGTCAGGAATTAATTCTTGTACTTATTCTGACACTGCATTAGTGTCAGAATACATACAATACTACATATATTCAAGCTATATAGCTTATCTGAAGTATAAAAATAAAAACAACAAAGGGGATTTAATTTCAACTTTGAAGGATACAACAAATAACTGGGCTGAAGAAAAGGAATCACTGTGAACATTTGAACTGCCTCGTTTATTTAATCATTGCAGTTGTTGGGTAGAACCTGCCTATCGAAATCAAACTGACAAAAGACAACAACGGCGCAGACCACAATTATAACAGAACAGACACCTCTGTGTCTTCAGAAAATCCACCAAATTGCAGAATTTATGGCTGATCCGTTGTGTTTCATTGCCTTGAATTGGTTTAACTAATAGAGGCGCCAGAGAGTGGAAGTGTGTCTTTTTATTGGGGTAATTTAAGGGGAACTATGCTGAAAAGTACTTACTCCAAAAGGATAGAGACTTAAGTAACCTCTATCTGCCTTTGGAAACATTGTGTCTTTAAAAAAGTGTAGAAGGAAGTGGAAAGTGTTAGACTCTCTGTGATGTTATGGAGTACAAATCCCACATCTGAAAGTAATTTTCTGTGAATACTAAGAGGCATCAAAGGGCACCCAACTTGTTGTTATGAACCCTTCACATGCACCCAACTGGAGCTGAGCCAGCAGCGATGTTGGCTCAGTGACTCTGAATCATGGCTTCTCAGTGGCACTATGGTTGGAATTCGAACAATACCTGGACGCCTAATAGAAAGACATTAAACAGATGTATACATCCCGGAGATTCTCGAGTTGGTAAAAGGAATGTCACGTCTTTTATTATTAAAGGAAAGTGAGTTTAAAAAGTGACAGACCCTAAGGCACCTCTCTTTACCCAATCTTTCCCCTCCCCGCCTCCACTTATGCAGCTCTTCCAGAGCAACACAAAATTTAACTCAATATATCCTCCTCGGGAAATGAAATAAGGAAGTCTGTCTTCAGCTGGGTCTTGATGGAGACCACCTTCTTGATGTTTTCCAGGGACTGCCTCCCATGTCTCTCCGACGCCGCTGCTTCTGCTTTTCCTATGTCCTCACTGACACTGAGACAGGCAGCATTTTGACGGTTTGGCGAATCACCCAGGCGTCGCTCGACACTAATGCTGAAAACATGCGCTGTGTTGAAAAGCAGAAACCCTGACCCCTGGCTGAATGACACAGCCTGGTTCTTCCCCCTCGACAGAAGTGCTCAGTAAATAACACTCTGGTCATAGACGAGAGGGAAAAATGCTTCCGGGTGTGGCGCAGTACTTTCCATCGGGCCTGTTCATAAACTTACTAAGGTCCTCACACAATTTTTAGCATATAATCATTTTCAAATAACAGATTTTGTCGACCACCAAAAAGGATGCCGTCTTGACACTTAAATGGAAAACAGATTGGAGCCTTGGCTGCTATGGCGGCGCTGGTTTAGAAGTCGGTTCAGTCAGCTCTAGGCTTAGATTACAAGATTTGCAAATTAAAGGAAAACCAGAGAAGGGAAAAAGCATGTGTGCTGAAGCCCTGTACTTGAGGCACACTCAACATAATTTTATCAATGGAAAGGATTATGCCTTAAGTCCAAACAATGTATGGATCTCCTGATTCTCTTGACAGTACAGCGACATATGTTGACCTTTGTGCCAATGGGCTTTTGGAATTAGTCATTAACGCTGGTACCGCTGCAGATCTTGGATTTCTGTTTATTTTTCAATCATTCATTCATTCATTGTTATCATTACATCTGTATTACAAACATATTACAATTCCATCAGGCTGCTCCCTCTGAATATACATTTTATGACAGTGGCAGCGCAAGTGTTTGTGGGCGTCGGAGCGCTCATACTTTCCGGTCAAATGTTAAGTGATGAATAGTCATGCTTTGTTCTCCAGAGTGAGGGAACCATCGGGGACATTTCCAACCATCAGCTACCCCACCATAGCAACATCTCCAGATGCTGAGAGGATGTGGTCCTTTTTTTCTCATAACCAATATATTCCTCTTTCACCATGTATATTATTACTGGGCGTGCTATTCTGGGGGTTAATATGGATGAATATTCTCAGCAGATATCACAGCCACCCTTCCACGGATGTCAACGCTGCCATTTGTCTTTGACTCTCATTTTGTAAGGGACTCAAAGCCAGAGACATAATGCTGCGTTCACACAGAACGTGACGGGAATTTTTGCCCCGCTCTAATGGCTTTAGTTTACTCTAGCAAATGTCACCACGGGGTCATTTGACTTTACTCGTGTCAAGTAATGTGATACCTACAACGTTTATTTCTTTCACTTCCCTCCGTCTTCAGCCACGAACAAACTAAACACAATGGCTGCTTTGTGTTTGTTGTGGATAGAAGACTCTTTTGCTGTGTTTGTTGTGGATAGCAGACTCTTTCACTTAAAAACTCACTCAATTCTGACAGGAAAAAGAGGAGGCGGTGAAATCAGTGTATATCTTAAATTTCTGAATGAGTGGAAAAAAACAACAACTACCACATATATATATAAAATAAATCTTTGTTCATGAATTAGAATCCAGATGAAAGTTTTGGAGTGATTGTGATATTAATTTTATAAAATATCTCCAGGATCTTTCTCCCACAATATTTAGTAAGTAAAGACGTGGTATGATCTGGATGCTTTGGTACGTGTATATTTTAAAAATCACATGTATCATTTTTGCAATGAGTCACTACACCACAAAGTGTTTGCGCTTTAAACAAAGAGGTGGATGTCACGAAACGAAATGAAGCAATTGCATTACTGCAAAACAAAATGCAAAAAAGAATAATAGTTTTTGCTATGTTTTATGATCTTGCTTTATGACTACAATGGAGATATTAAATTGGATGAGTGGATCACAACGTGGCCTTCAATTTGATGCTAGATTTGGGCCTGATAGTTGAAGACTACACTGTGTAATGAAAGTGAGGTTCATAGAGAACTTGTTTAAATGCTAGTGGTGTCATTATTTTGTAGCCATTACATCATACAACCATATTATAACTTCATAATATCAAGGTCAAGGAAACTGGCCCTGTTGTCCCATGTGACAGTAAGGTATGTATGGCAAATTGTGTGTATCAATTGCTTTATCACATTTTATAAAATAAACAATGAAAATGTTACATTTCATTTCTTTAGAATTGATGATGGATTCATTGAAAATGAAAGTAGACCCTAATTGTTAGTTGCACAGTCATTATCAGTGTCTGTCAATGTTACAGCTTTCATTGTTCAAAGCAATCTCAAATCTTCAATACATTAATGTAAACTTCATCAATTACATTTTTAAGTGTTTTTAATTGTGAAATTATCACAGAAGCTGGAAATTAATCTGCTAATGTGAGGAAAAAATATCCTGCAATGTCAAAGATATGTTCACTTAATGAGTTAATGTGAACACCGACATGTAAATATACTTTAAAGGAGCAGTATGTTAAAAATATATGATAAATGAGTGAACATACTTATTATTAGCACAAGTAAAAGCAACGGAGCATGAAACCCTCGGTCAAAGAAATGAACACCTGTGAAACCATTGAGGGGTAAACTGGTGGTGTCCACACAGCCGGCCCAGGGGATCTCTCCCCCGCTGGTCACATCATCCGCAGGCGCAATGCAACTGTCTCCGGGTTGGTTCTGAAAGATTTTTGAGGCAGGTGGCTTTACAGCGCCACCCCCGGCAAGAGCTCGCCACTTTCTGGAGCGATGGACGAATTGCTCGCTGCTCTGTCTCCCTTCTTTTAGGGAGGACAACGAATGGAGCAGCTAAAACGGAACCAATAATAGTATTTATTATCCTAGATGTAAGCTTGGGCCTTTGATTTTACAGAGTAAATACATTTTATGAATATATCTTTCTAAAGGGAAAGTAATCTCTTGACAGGCAACTTGATGCAATATAGACTGAAATCTGGAACTTCACCACCAGATACAACATTTTACACAGCGGTCCTTTAAACCCTATCGTGAAAAAAAAAACACAGGTTATTAATTACGTGGTTGCAACAACAAATTCCACTTAGCTGGCACACACACAATCGTGCAAACACTTTGAATAGTAGAGGTTCAATGTGGCAGTAAGCCTTTGTGTTTGAGTGCATTTTCATGACAGCTTTTCCTCTGGTGACTGGATGTATCCATCTTCTAAAGTATTAAATGGAAATCATCAAGCATTTGTATGAAATGAGGCCTCAGATGAAGGGGATTTGGAGAAGTGATGCTTTTTATCCACCGTGAGGTTATGGTGTTCCTCACTGTCACATAATGGCCACCCATGGACACATGCACTGATGTTATACAAGCCTATTGTGCGTGTGCAGAATAAATGCAACCTCAGAGAAGGAAAATCCTAGAGACCTTTTCAATGTTTTCTCCCTGGTGTCGTGAAACTTCATATGCAGGCACACTCTCCACCCAAAACATATTCCGAGATAATAGATCCGTGACCCTTTAGGCACCCCCTGCGTGAAAATGAGCGTGGCTGTAATCTGGTCTCCCGTTTTGCACACACACACACATACACACTTGTTCGACACATAGGCAAACCTTCTGGGCTCAGGCTTCACTCCAGAGCATTTATTTTGACTTCCATGTCTGTTTTATATCTGTCGAAAACGTGTTCCGCCTCACCAGTTTCCCCCCTTCAACTAGGAAGTCAGATTAAACTCGGTAGTAGTGGAAGTGGTGGATATAAACACACCTGACAGGCTGAACGATTGGTAATGACTTCTCAGACCTTTACCACAACCCCTTTCCCTAAACCATGCCTCTGTTCATAGCAATTAATATGTTATTTTACCAGCATTTTAAACCACTCCTTTCCCTTTCTATTAAACCAAGTACATAGCAGTATTAATATTATTTTCATCAGATGTTGGATTAAAGGTAAAGCGGTATTGGCCTTGTCAAGTAAGACTACTGGTATTTATCTAGCATCTTGGAGTAAGCCGAATTAGCTTCTGAACCTCCTTCAGTTGGGTCCACCGCCCAGAATCTGGGAAATATTAAAGAAAGCTAAATTGCATTATTTAATTGATCCAATTAGTCAGTATTAGAATTGAGGATGTCTGTTTTTCTCTTCAAACACAAAACAGGCAAGATAAGTGTTCGATCTAAATAAGATATTTTATTTAACTACACAAGTACTAGCACTTGATAAATATGACCAAATGGTCATTAACCATAACATTATAACCACCTGCCTAATATTGTGTAGATCCTTCGCCTGCCGTCAACAAGGCTTGACGGCTTGATAATAAATACTATTATTGGTTCCGTTTTAGCTGCTCCATTCTGTAGGCCTGGTTCCTAGTCTGCAGTGGTCAGTACTTACGGTAGTGGTCTTCGGAAGGTCAACTGGTTAATTAACCGGCGACATGGTTACGTTGCCTATGATTCACTGATTGACATGGGGAGTGAAAGCTTGCACATGTTATCCGACAGAAGAGCGACTGTAGTATAGGTGGCTGAAAAAGTTAGTATTCGAGCTGATGGAAAGATTACTGGGCAGGTCAACAAGATACATATACCTAAAGGGGTACAAAATAATAATAATAAATAAGGTGTCGTGTCCTATTGGTCATAGATTGTTAAATAATCCTAAATGATCCTAATTCAAACACAGATTCAGAATGGAGAATCTAAAAGTCAAGAGTGCAGTTGGTGTGTGTCAACTGACAGGAAATACTGGGCTTTCCTTACTATCTGTATCTTGTGCAGATCTTGCGTCGCTGAGCTGATTTGGCAGCAAACGGGGACCATGGTCATGGCTTAATGTTATTGCTGATATATAAATTATGGAGTCACAGTAGCCTACCCAGCAGCGCTGCTGTGAAACAACATGATTTTTATTAAAAGGATGTAATAATTGGTTGCCACTTTGTTTTTCCAAATTTGAAACAGGGAATAAACAAGTACGAATGTTTAAGAGCAATGGGGGCTGATTTGCCATAACCTCAAATTAGTTGTGGTACGGAGATCCCATCTAAAAGAGGATTACAACTTATAGAAAACTAACAAAGGAAGGATCAGATAAGGTTCATGATCTTGGTATTGTAGCAGGCTACACATCTGCTTCCAGTGCCAGATGCTGTAAATGAGGTCACATTGCAATGAGAAATTGTAAGAAAGTTGGTGGGAGTCTTCTTTTTTTTTTTTTTTTTATAATTATCCACTGAAAAGTATCGGATATAATTTTTAGCAAATATTTTTCTGGCTTACATGCATTATATGAAGCCATTTTCTGAGTTGGTTTATTTAGTCAATTTGTCAGTTTTTAGTCAAATTAGTCTAATCAGGCGAGGCAGAGAATGAGATAAAAATGAATAGACATTCATGTTAATAATATCACATTTTATCACAGTATATATATACAGTAGAATGTAGCTCTGCATTTGACCCATCCCTGAGGGTGTGGACCCTGTGCCAGGGTGTTGCTCAAGGACCCAAGGCAAGTTGTGTCGGTGTCTGGGCTTGAACCCTTTGTCTCCCAGTTGAGGGACAACCGCTGTACACACTGAGCTAAAGCCGCCACAACGATATGATGTGATTAAAGCCTATCTGCCCAGAGCAGCAGCAGGTATATGCCCCCTTTGGAGTCTGGATATTGGTGGCGGTGGCTGATTACTCTGATACTGAACGAATGACAAGACTGGACAATCTGCTAGGACTTAGTGGTTATGGGGGGGAGGAGTGTTAGTGTCTCAGTGTGTCTCAGTATCTGGTCTGTGTGTGAGTGAAAGTTGAGAATAATAAAGTTGTATTAGAAGTAACTGTGACCCAAGTGTGCAAGGACATAGGGCCTCCTTCATCAATATCTTGTAAGAATTTCCTCAAAGAATTTCTTGAAAAGATTCTTAAGTGAAAGTCCAAGTCATATTCATGAAGCCTTCATATTATGCCATATTGTTTGCATGCTGTGTTCTTATGTTGTTGAATCCCAATGTGCTCTTTAGAAGGAAGCTTGTGCCTGTGATTGTATTTAGTATAGGTAAATGCCCCACCAATGCCCATGAGAGGGCATCAGACTACAGGTCAGTGGGCATCTCTCAGACGACTGCCACAGAGATAGCGGAGAAGTAAAATTAAGAAAATGATACAGAGAAAGCATAAAGACAGTGGAGCAACGGACTCGTAACACAAAAACCCCCAGCAGTTCTGAAGTGTAGATATTTCTGCAGGAGTTTCACAGAAACCGGTTGTCTTATTTAGTAATATCAGTAGAGGATATAAAATAATACAAGAAAATGGGATGTTATTACAGTCAACACTGTATCTGGAGGCAAGCGCACAGGGACCAAAAAGGAACCCTAACCCTGGACCACCGCATGGGACCAAATGATTAATTAACCGATGAATAGACTCAACCATCCTTGAAGCTCAATCAGGCTACTTCCCGCTGCAGCGCACTTTTCAAGGCACGCATTGAATCGCCGCTGCTTGTCTGAGCTCAGACAGCATCAGCACTGGTCACTACCTCTGACACACTTTAATAAATTAATGACGATTTGACAAAATAAAAGATACACAATGAAACCTTTTATTTTTAAGCACAGTGTTTTTACTAATTAATAAAGCCATAAAAGTCTATGTAACTCCTTTCTTTATAACTGATTGTCGAACATGAACAGAAAGTCCATTGTATTGTGATTATTTATTTTAAAATATCCTAATTTTTGGTAACAATGAAAATTATAAGTGGAAAAATATTATTTTAATAACAAGTTTTCACAAACATGGCATCACTGAAATATTCGTAAGAGTTCTTTTGAATGTTCGCAGATTCTATTCTTACCTAAGAACAAATCTGAAATAAGAAAACATTGGGGAATGACAGATTCTTCGTAAAAACTGCGTAAGTGGGGTTTAAGAACAAATTTCCTCGTAAGACCTGTTGAATGGTGATGTGGCCCATAGTCTTCCTGACTGAACTTTCAATAGATTTTCATTTCCGTGGGTTCTGAGACATTTGTATATAATAAATATGAGCCCTACCTTGATTATGTATTACATACACAAAATAGTCCGTAGGGATTCTATTGTTGTTTAGCATGCGTTCATCTTGTCATGGATTATTCCCTCTGGTCCCCTTGCCAGTATCTGCAAACTGCCCTTTATTTGCAGACTGGAAAACCATATCATTCAAAATGTCTCCAATCTATAAAACCCTATAGAGTTGTAAGGCCTCTTTCTCTCCTTGAGCGGACTTCTCTTGCCATGTACCACAGTGTGTGGTCTCTTAAGTGACAAAATAACAGTTCTCCTAATCTGTTTTAGTTACAGAATTAACTTGGTGTGAAGTTAAATTTCAGTTGTTCACTGACATTTAGTTTTCAGGGTTGAAAGACGCAAGCTAGTGGGAGGGGTTAGTGACAGCGTCTCAAAGCTCCCGTGGGTGGGAAGTTATTTGTAATGGTTGGAAAGTGACTTCTGAGAGCCAGAAGTCTTAGCACCTGATGAAGTAATCATCACGGCATCCCCTCATTGTAGCCTCCTAAAAGCTCTACTCGAGCTTGCGTCCTGGTGCACTTAAGCACCTAGAACAATGCAAAGTTAACTTGTCACATTTCTACATGCAGCTTTAAGATGTCAAAGCAGACGAAAAGAACCCCTCCATGACCAGATGTTTCTCGTGTCAAGTGCTTCCACTTAAGTTAGACAGAAAATTGGCACAAAGGGCTAAAATATCTAAAATTGGATCTAATGCAAGCTATGGTTTTGGGAATGAATATTAATGTCCACTTCGCTGCTGTCAGAGGGAGACGCCATAAGCTAGATTTATGGACTGCATAAACATAAAGTCCTAGGCTGAATTTCTAGTCATTGTTGGGGTATTTATTCTTGGGTGGCTCCTAAATGTACAAATTTCACGTATCTTCTTTTACTCTTTTCTTACATTTTGTATCCAATATAGTCAGACTTAATGGTCATTTTACTCTCGTATTAATGGGCAGCCTTTAAAAAATATAGACTATTAAGAGAGAGACAAGGCAGTGACTGTCAAAAATGCTGTCTATTGTACTGTATGTGCAGTATTACACAGTGAAGGAAATGCATTTCTGGCAGCTCTGCAGACATGGAGCTGTGGTGTAACTTTTTACCCTAATTACTTTCCGACTAATGCCTGCAGCTTGCCGGAATCACTGTGACTCCCTCCAGGCCCACAGCAGCCTCTGATGTGGCCGGTGTTTGTTGAGTACGGGGAGCGGGTTTGGAGCCGAGAATGAGAGTAGTGGAAGTTAAAAACAAATAACAGGAGGCAATAGGGAAAGAATGTCGCAGCAGCACAGTTTTCATTTTCCAGTTTTTGGATGTCATCAGAAAGCTAAGAAAAGATTGAACCGTTACTTCTTCAGAAATTTGAATTTGACAAGGAGAATTCTCACTTTAAATGGAGCCAGTCTTGATTACCTAAACAGACTTGTATTTGTTTAGCAATTCCACATCATGTAATTGTCATTTGTATTTGGGGAGCTTGTAAAACTTTGCGCCAGACCGAAACACAAGGACATACCTTCCTCTTGGATGAAGGTACTTGCCCGCTTCTCGGTTCCTCCTCAGGTTTGTATGCTCTCCACAGCCACATGAAATGCTGTGGTTTTTATTCCCGCTATTTCATGTTCATATAAAGATGCCAGCAGATTCCCCCGGCCAGAAGGAAAGTGCTCAGAGAGTGAGCACAGAATTGGTGCAAAATTTAAATTAACAGATGTCAGCGCATTTCATCAATAGCTCGGCGAATGATACTGAAACAAGCACCTTCCATGTACCCTTTTGTGTATCTAATCATAACACCTCAACATCTCAGTAAGCTCTTTTGGTTTTCCAAATCTGATGTAGTGCAGCATAGTGCCAGAAAGACGACCCAAGGTGCCAGAGTGTGATGTAGGGCTAATCCGAAGGGAGATGGATTTAGCAGGTGTGCCCTCTGGTTGCCTGACAGCATTGGTAATTTAAGATTGGACAAATCCAACTTTAGACTTTTGAGACCTTGACCCAAGTCAATTTCCCTACTGTGGGGGATCCTCGCCACTAAAGATTTAAAGTTGGTAACTTTGAGACTATGGTTTGGAAAATGCTTTACTTAAAACATTTTAGGAGAATTTCATCTTAACTGATGGCACATTAGTAATTGGTTCATCCACCATTTAGATCCGACTCTACACTTGTTTGATGATTCACTGCACTGACTCTACAGATAACTTTGATATCTCTCCTGTACGTGACTCTTGATATAGATAAGTCGCTAAGAAATGAAGCATATTCATCGTCCCCAGAATATAAATATTTTTTTTATGATGACATAAATTTTTAAGCTCATTCAATTGATGTAAAATCATTCTAGATATACATTGACTGAGTATATCTCCAGCTTTACCCTGAACTTGACTTTAACCCTGATCCTTCAGAATTCTCTTCAATTAATTCTTGTCTTGACTCAACTTCTTTACTCAAGTACAAGTGATGAAAGTACAGGTTCTGAATTGTAGTATGTCAGTTTCAAAGTATGAAATAAAATAGATGTATGAAATTTAAAAAATTTAAAGCATGAGAAAAAAAAAACCAAATTGAACTTTTAATCTAGCAGTTCAAAAGTAAAAAAGTATTAGTATGAACAAAAAGTTTAAAATTGAAAAGTAGCGATATAAAATTAACTATAACAGTTAAAAGCATTTATGTAAAAAATAAAAAAGTATAAAAGTATGGTACCAGTGTAAAATATATACAAGTTTGACAAAACAACAAAAAAAAGTATTATCTACTAGTGATTAAAAAAAGTAGTAGTATTTAATATAAAACAAAAGTATAAGCTACTTATGTAAAAGGAAAAAAAACTGTTGTATAGAATAAAATAAAAGTATAAAAATGAAAAATATTAGTTTAAAAATAAAAAGTATGAAAGTAAAGTAGTTAAATGAATGGGAAACTGTTTTCCGAACTTCAGACTGGTTTTATTAGTTTGCTAACATATGTTATTGAGATCTCAAGAAAACACGAAAAAAAATCAACATGAAAAATAATTGACTAAATTAGCAGGTTTGGTTTGAAATTTTAAGATGTAAAGAGTACAGATGTTTGTGTTTAAATATAGGAAGTAAAAGTCAAAAGAGGTAAAGTACAGGTACCTTAAAAATACTTAAGTACAGTCCGGTCCAGTCGCGGCACTTTAACGAAGACCCTTCTCTCTGTCGCCTTTTTTTTCTTGTAAGTAATGCATGTCTGTGTAATCACAGCCTTACAGAGCAGCTGGTGTATCATGGATGTCAAGCAAAATAAGGTAAACATCTCAAATGAATTACTTATCATCCGATGCCAGAAAAGTAAGCTAGACAAACAATATGACCAAGGGTTCAAATGTCCTAAATCATGTGGCACTTTGGCTGATCTGTATCTGGTAAGGCTGCTCGATTTTGCCCTTAATATCCGAAGAGGAGTCTCCTCTTCCCCATCCTATCGGAGGAAGTGAACGAGCCAAGCCTCCTTTCCTCCATCACCCTCATTCTGTCTCCTTTCAAACCCAAGGGCCGGTTTGAGTAATAGTAATTGACACATTGATCTAATAGGGCCATCATAATAGGCCTGTTACTGAGCTGGGGAATGGTGCCCGGCGTCACCTTAACATGTGCAAGGACTGACATCCCGCCATGATCCATAATGATAATTGTGATTTAGCCTTGCTTTCAACCTACGCCCCAGCGTCCCCGGCATCAGGAAATCTTATTACATCTGACCCTACATTGCCTCCATTAGAACTGGGTCATTTGTTAAAATACTGCAAAAGCAAAACAATTGAACCTTGTGCCATTCTGATTCTATAATAGCAGGTTATCATTGTCCCTTTGAATCAATTCCGCCAGCCCATTTTTCGGGATAGAGCTTTGAATTGGATTGATTGGACTCTGATAACGCTGAAATCGATGATGCAGCCGCCTGAAAGTAAATTATCGTCGGTTGAAGTTTTTGTATTAATCTTAATGCCTGTATTCCTGATTGGTAATGGTAGCCGGAATTGTAGCATGAGGACCTTTGAAATGTTGACGGAGACATTCGGGACCATCAGAATGGAAACATGAATCAAAGATGGCTCAAAACTTCTATTGCACTTCTTTTATCTTCCACATTGAACATTCAGTGTGACTGGGGGGGCAACACACCCACACCCACACCCACACATACACGCACACAGTACACATGCAGTCCTGGGGCAATGGTTTAATTCTTGCCTGGCCGATGAGATCTGAGGGCTCGCTTGGCGCCGCTGATGTGCAGCTGCTGGCTTGAGAAACATACAATACCCACACTAGTTTGCATCTCCACTCATAAATAACTCAATGAGTGTTCATGTGTGCACATGTGACACACACTTCCAGTGGGTTTAGCACATGTGTCCATCATCAAGATGGTTGTTGGTTATTAGTGCAGCAGTTATTTCATCTTGCATCTCTGGGTGTGTGTTCCTGCCTTTGTCTGTTTTAAGAAAAATCAATTGTGTCAAAGTAGCGCCTCTGATGATAAACAACTTGTGTGTGTTAGCAGTGCTGTGTTATTGCTTTATCACCGGGCGATCGGATCCTGTTTGTGTCAGCTCTGACTCTGACTCACTGTCCTGCACCGGCTCAGAGTAGCAGATTCTTTGACAGCTGTGTATTCAGTTCACACACATGTGACTGTGTTGAAAACAGATCATTGTAGTCGGAGATTAAAGGCTCATTTCTACTTGTTTACTTAAGAAAAATCAACATACAGCTATTTAAAACGTTCAAGACTTTGACGATGGTAAAGGAGGTTTTGGCAATGTACCTTCTGAAGCTTGGCGATTCTAGCTTAAATGCTCTGATGATTGTTTTGCTTAGAAGCGTGATCACGATTCTTCCCATTATTTGGATTTTGTTATCCTCAACTGTGCTACGGGATGTTAGTTCTCTAGGTTCTCGTCCCCGGAAAAAAACAACAAAAACTGTGCTCCAAGTTGGGTAAATGGAGTACACGGATTTACGATTTGGCTTATTTTCCCCTCATATGACACAAGGAGAGCACTTTTTGGTGATATTTGAGGTGAATTTCTACACCTGCGCCTCTGCTACTGTAGCAAAACTTTCCATTCAATGCACATGTTTTTGACTTTCATCGTCTTCTCTGAGTCCTAAAAACCTTCCACACCTCACCTCACACAGATAGTGAAGCTTCTCTCAGCAGAAGCTCAGTGTAAGCTGGTTGGATTCATCTTATTCTCACCTGCGTCCGCAAGAGTTTATTCTGGATTGATTCTGTCTTTCTATATTTGTATTTTCTCTCACAAGGGTAGACCGCTTTTCTCTTCCAGTCTCTCTGTTGCTTTGTTTCTTCACCTCAGCATCACGTGATCTGATGCTGTTCCGTCATTGGCTTGAGGGAGAATGGTGCATGTGCATGTTTCCCTCTAGATTAAGTTATGAATTAAGATGCTGCTGAATCAGTGCGATCAAATATGTGTCTGAATCGAGATTGAGACCTTTTTATGATTGATTGCCGAGCCCTAGTACCTATTGAATAAAAGCAGCAAGACATGGCAGAGAGGCAAAATTAGTAGCATACCCTTTGTACCCTTATCCATAATAATAACGTGGAGGGTCAGCTCTAAATGTCAGTGTATCTGTCCGTCCGTCCGCAATGTTTTTGAGTTCTTCTACCTTTTAGTATTTTGAATTTTCTAAAAAGTAAATTTTTGTTTTTTCCATGGAAACAAGGTTTTTAAGGAAGGATGGGGATTTTGATATGAAGCATATAGTACCAAATTTACAACTTAACCTCACCAAATTAATACATATATTTATTATAGGAGGTAGATGTACCTTTTGATTATTAAATGGTTTTATAAATCTTATTTTTATGAGTTATCCATGATAACTAGATTTTAAAGTAAGAGCGAATGTTGGTAATCTTCATGGTTTGTCCAAAACAATATAAACTCCTCGAGGCTGAAAAGAGGAAGGAGGATATATCATACTGTGATTTTGTGGTAGATGCCAGAAGGATAAGTCTCTCTCAGATGACTCCTTGTATAATTAAGCACATAAACAGTATATTGTTAGTTAATTTATTTTCTTACACAGAAATCTGAACTGTTTTATCAATTCAGCTTCCGTTCCGCTAACCCTAACTACATTTTATGATTGGGTAGTTTTGCTGCAGTCCAACATCCTCCACTTTTCATTGCTAGATAAACCTGGACAGTAGTTTCTCTAACACTAGAATTTAAGTTGTCTGTCCCTGTTATTTATTTATTTAGCCTTTATTTTACCAGGTAAGTCCCATTGTGATTATGATATGATCCATTTTATCAAGAGAACCCTGGCATGCAGCAGCACAGAAATGAGGCGTACACGTGACAATTTACAAATAAATGAACTGAAATTAAACATCTGTATTATATATATCAGTCGCATAATGTCTCTGTTATATATTTGAAAAATTATACCTTCTTTTTATTTGTTGCTTCAAGCAATGAAAAGGAGGTAAGACAGACTTAATGTATGACTGTGAACATCTTTGATTGGTAATGAATGAGAGTCGTCCCATTATGAGCTGGCCTTTGAATAATCCTGTCCACATGTCCTTCAGTGAATGAAAAAATAGTCGGCCGCTGTTTAAACTTGTTGTTCCCCTTTTAGTCTTTTGCACTGGCTCAAGTCAACAGGAAGAGGGTTTCCTCACTCAAGTCATCAAGTCAGCTAAGATGTATGATTCCTGACAATTAGATGTATCTGATTTCAACGCCGGACACGCCTACGTCTTGTTCCGATTGCAAAGCTGTTACAAAGTCAAGCACGGACAATCCTTGTGATTTCACCAGGTGCACTACATCACATCTCAGTCTATTCTTAACAGAGGCCACATTAAGCCACACAGAGCGTATTGACTCACAGAGGAAGTCAGACACATGACTGGGATAGAGAATCCGGTCAATTTTTTTAAATAAACTCAACGTCCAGACTTTAAATGGCATGTTACATAAATACGGACAAGACTAAACTTATATTCTTTAAAATCTAAGGCCAATGTGTCCTTTATGTCTAGCTACTGATGAAGCATGTAACTGCAATCAGTATGCATAAGTGGACTAAATATACTGTTGAAAGCACTCAGTCCTACAGCTCAAGAAGTCAAACTAAAACCACATTTCATCCCTGCATCCTCAGCCAGGGCGGCACCACAGGCCTTGCCAAGGGTGACAGAGAAAACAGGGCCGTTTGAAGCTTTACTTGCAAAGAGAGGGGAAGGGGCACAGAGGGGGGACTGGTGGTAGTTTGGGGTCTTGCTTGATTAAGATTTATGTCTAAATTTTCCCTTGCCAGGAGCCACTGCCTGCTGTTGGATAGGCTCCGGCGTGTAACCTTCTTCTCTGCTGTGTTGATAGAGGAGCTTATTGTAAATGTGTTTCATGACAAAGCTTTTCCCCTTCTGCCCCTCATTTTATTCCCTTTCATCATGGACCCTCAAAAGGGGTTTAGCGAATGGGACATAGTGGAAACAAACACTACATGAATCCTCCAGAGAGCTACTGAGAGAAACAGTGAAGAGGTGGTTAGGCCAAAAATCTGGCCTGAAGTGTAGTTTATTGGTTGCTGGTTTGATCTTCCCTTCCCAAAATTTCACAAAATACAACTATTGTATTGGATACATCTGTATCCTGCCCTCCAGAGTTATCAGTAATTGCTCATAGACATACTTTTTGCTTTTCTTCTCAGAACAAACCCTCCCTACTGCTGTGCTGACCTGTATTCTTTACGGACTGGAGAAATGGTCAAATCAATTCAGTTCAAGACGCCCATCTATGACCTCCACTGCAACAAACAGTACGTCTGTTTGTCTATTGATGTAAACTCATGCTTTTTATATGTTGAAGATACACTGTATGCTCATTTTCATTCCATTAATCGGTTGTTTTCTCCTTTGTCAAGTATTCTCGCTGTGAGCCTACAGGAGAAGATTGCGGCATTCGACAGCTGCACCTTCACTAAGAAGTTCTTTGTTACAAGTAAGAAATTTAAAACCTATATGTTTTCAGTAGTTTTGTTATTGGGCTAGTTAGTTGTGGATTTGCATCCCTTTCTGTATGGAACATGCTCCCTATGACAGACTGTCAGACAGAGTGGCCTGCAACAAGGGGAAACCGGTGAAATAGGGATTAAAACAATTACAATTATTCCAACTCCTCTAATCATGCTTCTCCCTAGTTTTACTTTTTTTCTTTTTACTGTGCACAGTGCTATGATTTGATAAAACACAAAGTTTATGTCACGGACAAAGATTGTAGCATGCAACCTTAGCACCCCTCAGTGGATATAGGTTGTATGTTGCAGCCAAAATTCTTCTCTGGGGTAAATTTTTTTTTTTGGCACACTGGGTTTATTCAACTGTGACACATGGAGAGTCCTATCCCACAAAAACTGTGGAATCAAACGACCTTCGTGGTATTTCTATCAAACCCTGATGCAGTAGTTATCAAAAGAGTTTGCGAACAAATGCTTATTGTTTTGTTCCATGGTGTTACTGTAATATAATGGTGTAATAGCTTCTTTTTTTTTTTTTTTTAAACAGGCAAGGCTATTAATAAAGTTATTTTTGTTATTTTTTAACCATACATAGTCACGATAACAATGCCGCTGACACTAAAAATAAATTATTTTAGGTCTTACACTTCGATAGACACTAAGATTTTGCGAATACACCTGAAAGCTATGGAGTTTTTAAAGTTTATTTCGGGTAGGCATTTTAACATTGGATAGCGCAAGTTTGCTCTATAATAAGATGAGATTTTTTTGGCGAGATTTAAGATACAACAGCACCAATGGATTTTGTAATTGATGCTCAAGAGTTTGTTCGAATGTTTTTTTTCCTTTTAAGTTGGGAGTGTTATGCTAACATGCAGCAGCCGTAATGTTATGTTCAGGGGGAGCACATGCAGTAATGCGCTTTGTAACGCATTTCCATATGCTACACTATATGGACCTGGAAACATTAACCTACAAAGAGCTTCTCCAAGCCTTTGAGGATTTGTTGATCAAACGAGAACAGCAGAAGACCTTTCAGTGCCTGTATTCTAATTATCTCTGAAAATAGCATCAACCCATATTATTTGGATTTTGGCAGTCTTTAAAAAGGTTGCTCAGATTTGTTTTTTCGATTTATTTCTATGATCAATAACTCAAGTGCTCTATTCAGTTTATGTGTGGAGCCCCACACCATATCTTTAACGCTACCACTCTACTTGGGAAGCTCATTTCAGCCGCTTTTCATTTTTCATTAGTTTTCCTACCATAGAGGTTATGGTAGATCCAAATCATCCCATACAGTAATGGAGATAATCTGCATCTTATTTTCACAGCATTAAGGTTGAATCTGAATCAACTGGACTACCGGTTTAAAGTTGAAGACGTTTCACCCCTCATCCAAGTGGCATCCTCAGTTCTTACTGGCTGTCGGGGAATCAGAATTTAAACGCATGTGAGGTGTTTGATACTTTGAGCCAACTGTATTCTCGCAAGCAAACAACCTAACAGTCAGTTATAAGTGACTGTTAGAACTGAGGAAAGTTCTTGGTTGAGAATCTACACAAACTTTATTATTTTCTAGCTCTCAATTAATGTAACAGCAGGGAATTCTGCATACTGTGACATCACATACTTATCCTCTCAACAGTTGAAATGCCGAGAAATGCTCTTACACCACAAGGCACTTAAGGCTACGTGCTCAATCAGTTGGCCCCATAGTTTATGCATCATCTTTCAAACAAAAAGACACAGGTGTAAAATAAAACCTCCCTGGCAGAGGTAGATATTTTTTAGATGCTTTTTAGGACTTTATTTTGAGCCTTTTAGTCTGCTGTTAGTGTCGCCTTTAGTCTTTCAGTTTTTTGACTTGCAATTAAAACAGAAAGGGGTAAAGATCAATAGCTATTCACAATACAAAGTTTTAATACATTTATTTCAAGTACAGATGCATCATATGGCTTTACTTTTGGAAACATATTTTGAGATATTTCATCAATCCCCATCTGTTGCAGTGCAAACAAACAGCAACAGTTGCATAACATGTTTTTTTTCCACACATCAGCGCTGACACTGCCAAACATGATCACTGTCATCCTGGCGTCACACAAACCAAATAAACACGAGCTGATCGTTGACTATAACGCCACCAGCGCCTAAGCAGCGTGCCTTTCCCAAGCCTTGCATTGCGACTAAACTTCTTTCATCAAAACATGATGTGAGGCCCTCCTTTTGAAGAACTATTTACGACTCAGCTCCTGCATCGTCCTGGTTCTACCTGCCACGTCTTTGAAAGAAAGGCCAGACTGTATTACCCGGCCGTGGCTGTCTACTTAACTCATTGACTGGAGTAAACTGACCTTACTGGCTGGCTTTAATGTGTCTCCTCTTTGTCTGCCTGCCTTCCCTATCAGTGTCTGGACCACAGGAAACCAAACATACTCAATAGTTATTAATCGTCTCTGAATGCAGGGGCCTCCTCTTCATAACGTTGTTTGGTCTGTTTGGGCCGTAAAAGCCATAAACAGAGGGTTCTGTAATATGTGTAGCTCTGCTCAGGATGAGCCATTCTGCTGTCATCTTTCTCCGTTTCTTCTCCAGGGATCTAAGAGAGGACATGTCATGTTCTGATGAGCACTGCATTCTTGCTATTGTTATGCTTTTGCTTTGCGTTCAGTTGGTGTGTGCTGTGAGCAGAGACTAGCCTTGATCTTTCATAGTTTCAGTGTTTCTGTCCAGTTAAAGGGTGTCTGTAGCTATTGGTTGAATGTAATGTTCATGTGGCACCAATTATTACTCAATCAATATCTTTAGGTCTTAGTTATTACCCCCAGAATAAGAATCTGGGGGTAATGCTTTGACATACATGTGCTCATGAACTGTCTTTAAAAACACACCGAGATGGACCTGCGGTTCGTAGCACCATCAGAAATAATACGGGTGTTATATCAGTCCGTTGGGGTGAGGAGGGAGCTGATTCAAAAGACAAAGCTCTCCATTTACCGGTGATTCTACATTGTAACCCTTACCAATAGTCATGAGCTCTGGGTAGATATCGAAAGAACGAGGTCAAGGATACAAAAGGCTGAAAAGAGGTGTGTTCACAATGGTGCTGGGCTCAGCTTTAAAGATAATTTGCAGAGCCGCCGCTCCATCACATTGAGCTGGACAGCACTGCTTAGAAGAGGGACGTCTAAAATACCCTTCCTGGCCTGACCCCAGATTAGGGAAAGAAATGAGAATGGAATGTCCACCTTGTCCAACTTGTGTTAGTCAAGCAAAACAAAATGTCCACACAAAGTGGAATGGGTGACCCTTTGGGAGTACTTCCACCAGTGTTTTTATTTATATCTGCAACAGTTTAAAATACAGCTTCAACATTCATTAATGCAAGGCTCAATGGAAGCTACTACATAATAACAAAACAAACAAAAAACAAATACTCCTCTTGATTTATCAAATGATAAACTTCACAAAATTGAGTAGCTGAGTCATAAAATATATAGGAAAAACTTTTGTAGAGAAATTACAAATAACATTTTTTTTTGTCACAAGCTTGGAACCTGCAGGGTCCACAGACATTGAATCATTCTGTTGATCAATTGTTCTAGTTAATCTAGCTCCTTTACTTAACTTAGGAAGGGGTTTCCACTCATTCTCAAATATATTTCATCTTTATTTTAAAAGTGTTAGTCTATGAACCGCTTTCCATAACAGAACAACACATTTTTGTGGCATTAAGCAATGTATTAATTAATTTAGCATTGTTTTTCTATCCAACAGCAAGGATGGAATGTCATACTTAAAGAATCACCAATATCCCTTGATGAACATGATTCCATCCGATCGTGATGGTTTCCTTCCCCTGCCCTGCACCCAGGATGTCAAACACATGTTATCTGACTGCCAAGGGCTCCCAGAGGCTTCTCTGGCGTTACTGGCAACAGCGCTTGTGGCTTACCTCAACCAGCCCCTTCCCCAATGCAGTACACCAAATTACTGTATCCACCTCATTTGCTCCCCGAACGCTATATTATTGTCAGCAAGCCTCGCCCCCTTACACCTACACACACTTCAGCGCACTGCGTGTGCATGCGATTATATGTGTGTTCTTGATTATTAATGGGTCAACATTTTTTTATGTTTGCGCAGACTGTCACTGCGTCTGCTTGCATTTAAATATATTTAAGAGCATATCAATCATTTCTTCAGTCTGTTTACAAGCAGATGTTTCTGGTTGCTTGTGTCTTGCACCCCTGTAGTTTGAGCTTAGTTTTGGTGTTAATCACATCGCTCCGTGCTCTTGTTTACTTCCACATCTGTTTGAGTGGGAAGAGAAAATTCCCTTTTAGAAAGTATGAGACATGTATCTGTTTGTGAAGACACAGCTTTGTTTGTCATTCAGGATTATGGTTTGTTATTCTTATTTTTTTCTCTCTGTTGGCAGAACACAGGATATGTTTGCGTGGAGATGTGCGCGCGTGTGTGCATGTGGGTGTGTGAGTGTGTCTGTCTCCGGAGGTATTATTGTGTTGGTCAATTAACAGAGGAGCCATCCTCAATTTATTGGGTACCACAGTCTCCATTAGGTCATACTGTG
>VRLP01001696.1:0-116375 GCA_009660295.1 Lophius piscatorius
ACATTTAAAAAAGGACTTAAAACTTTCCTTTTTAGCAGAATCTATAACCTTAATTAACATTGTTGGTTTTTGGTAAGGCTTTTATATAGTTATTATTTTATTTCTTATTGATGCTTTTATCTGCTTTTACTTTGTAGCACTTTGAGATTTGATCCAAATGTAAAGTGCATTATAAATTAAATGTATTATTATTATTATTATTATTATTATAAGCTTTTTAAATTATCTATGCGTGACAAAGAAACAGTTTGTTACATCGGGCTTTTGGGGTTATTTCCTTTCTCATTTGTAGATAAATTGGGTTGGTTGGGTTTTGTAAGGACCATAAATGTACCTTTTCCATGTGCTGTTCCGTAACTGTTTTTTTCAGTTATCGTGTAAACACGAAGAATCTGCGGCGGATTCAACAGCGATGAAGATTCCATAATATCCCCGGCTCTTTGGGGATATAAAGAAAAAAAATTAAACCTGCTTGAAAACTGTAACTTTACTGTTTAGCTCTTACAACATGAATATACAGTAATATTTTCTAACATGTAATCAAATGTAATACAGGGAGTTGGAAGTGTTTGGATTTTTAATTGCGTTGAAATGAAGCTTTTGTAACAAAAAGATAAACCAAGCGGATGATTGGCATTTAGGAACTTCATGAGTTGAAAGTCAGGGATAAAACTGTGTAAGGGACGTACCAAAGCACTTAAAGAGTTTGTGACACCTTTGTCATCAAGCTTGTCCTCATTTGCAATTTTGAATATTCATAATATTCATAAATATCACATCTAAGTTGCAATTTCCAATCAGGAAGAAATGATAGCCAAGTTGTGCGGTAAGTGTCTGCAGTTGAAATCAACAGGCTGCTTTTACCTCATCGCTTTAAAACTCCTCCAGCTGAGCTCCAGGGTAAAACTTTCCTACCCGGCTTTATTAAAAATGGTGGGCGGGAAAACATTAAGGTACGGCACTGATTACAGCAGTGGGAAGTCTTCCATGCGCTCACATGCAAAGTGAGTGCCTGGGGAGTCTCCATAACTTATAGAATAATATACCAGCTCATCACTATTCATATACATATATATAAATATATGTGTGTGTGTGTGTGTGTATATTAGATTTTGTGTGTATATCACATGCACTACTTTTGCGTATATATATTTATGCATTTTGCATTTTTGCAACATGGATGGAGGGAAACAACATTTCAGTGTCACATGTGAGAAAATGACAATAAAGTTGCCTCTGACTTTGATCAGAGTTTGCAGCACAGTGAGGATTCATATAGAGCCGCTAGCAAATTTACCAAATATCATTATGTTTGCTTTTACACAAAATCCGCTTTTTTTTCTTCTTCTTTTGACCGGTTTTGGTCTTTAATTTTCCAAGAATAAAAAAAACAAAAAAACACCTTCCACCGATATCCTTATATTTGCTTCTCCAGTAGAGAAAATTAAGCAACCGTTGATGGCATCATAATATTTTGGGAACTTGTCAGATTCAGAAAATGCCCCCCGATAGAATTTATCAGTGGGCAGCATGTTAGCCATAATCTATTTTTTTAATGCAAGTGCAGGAAACTTTTGGACTCATTTCTGCTCTGGTCCCCGGTTTTTGTCATGAGCTACGCTAAGCTAACGGCCTCATGACTACAGCGTCACACTGAATGGGCATGAAGGGGATAAGAGTCGTATTCATCTTCTCATCTAACGCCCAGGACGAAATTGAATTGTTCTGAAGGCTGAAAACTGCTGATGATGACTTCATGATTACGACAACAAGTATATCCTAACTTCTCCCTCCTTCTCTTTCCTCCTCAGCTCCACCTGTACGACATAGAGGCCAGCGTGAAATCCACGGTGCTGAGTTTCTGCTCCTATGTCCAGTGGGTTCCGGGCAGCGATGTGGTCGTTGCCCAGAACAGAGGAAATCTCTGCGTGTGGTACAGCATCGACAGCCCAGAGAGCATCACCATGTTCCCCATCAAGGTCTGTTTGTGTCACTTTTACACAACCAAAGAGATTATATTGATATATTATTATACAATTTGAAACTCCTGGGTCCTTTTTTCTTCTTTTTTTCTTTTAGCCTCTCTGCCTCTTAATTTTCTATGACTTTAAATCTCCTCTTTCTCCAATTTGCAAAATATCTAAACCTCCCATAATCTAATCCAGAATTACCGTTTAGCGCCTCTTCAAATGAAGGTTAAATGACACTATATACGTCTCTGTGCCCGTTTATGGTGTTTGTACTATTAAGTTTACGGTCGTTAGTTTTCTCCAGCTAGCTGTTATGAACAAACTAATTGTTTTACTTTTTGCTTTTTTCAGCCGCTGAGCCACAGCAACGGTTTTTAATGCCGCTTTCCTAGAGCAGTTTGTCGCCTCAGGCAGGCACACGTCTTAACTCTCGCATGCTGATCACTCTCACTGCTGTACCTATGAATAATAAAAACAAGATGCTCTGTTTTCACAAACAAATGACAAACAGTTCAGTGGAAATAAGAAAATATGACTAGAAGTATTCAGGCCCTTTACTGCAGGAAAAGTATTAATACGACTTTGTACCAATGTGACAGTATAAGTGTTCTTATACTGGTTGTACTAAATGTACTTGTTTATATTCATCCACTGGAACATTCTTCTGTCTAATTCTGTTTTAAATGGGCTTCCCTTCTTTTTATCAGGGAGACATCGTAGACCTTGAGAGAGCGGACGGGAAGACAAACGTAATCGTGACGGAGGGCGTCAACACCGTGTCGTACACGCTGGACGAAGGCCTGATTGAGTTTGGTACAGCTGTTGATGATGGGGATTACAACAGGTACCTTTAAACTGCTCTCCGATGGCTTTCTTCCTTTTTTACGTGGGTTTACATGCGCAGCCTGGGTTTTTCAGAATAAGAGCGCGTGATGAGGTCTGTCTGTTTTAAGCGTTACGGATGATGTTGATCTAAACATTTCTGGTGACCAACTTCACGTTTATGCAACAATAGATGAAGAAGTTAAAGAGGAGGAAGTCAGCTGTGATAGTCTCTGACCGTTGGCAGAGCTGGGTTTTCAGAATAAAAGCGCGTGATGAGGAGTTTCTGCTTTAAACGTTATGGATGATGTTGATCTTAACATTTTCTGGTGACCAACTTCACGTTTATGTTACAATAGATGAAGAAGTTAAAAGAGTGTGAAGACCTCGGGGAAAGTCTCTGACCAGCGTTGGATCCGGGTTTTCAGAATAAAAGCGCATGATGAGGAGCTTTTGATTCAAACGTAAAAAGTTGGTTGATTGATAAACGTAACATTTCTGAGTGTGTGAGTTTACAGCCACCATAACACAATAGACGCTCACCTTCTCATCATCTATTGGTCGATTTTGCGCTTGTCACTCAGCTGTTGACAGCTCTTCCCATCAGTGTGTCACCGCATGTAAAAAATCTTTTTTCGATTCGATAACTGCTCACCTAAAGAGTTACTGCAGGAATATTCTTTGGGATTGATTTCATTCTGAAAGGAGAAAAGTGGCCACGTAATCCCAGCTAGTGACAGCAGGCACAACAGAAGAGGCCAGATGTCCTTTTATCCGGCAGCTTCCTGAAGCTCTCCTGGAGGAGTGTAATCTGTAACCTCTTCTGCATGTCATGATAGCAACCCTTCTAAAATGGAACCTCCTTATCAGCTTCCGTCACTGACCTTTCAGTTTGGAAAACCTGCTGTGGGCTCTGAACGCTGTCAAATAAAGTAAGGCCGGCTGCGTTTCATGAAGTAAGACCGTGGGACAGAAAAACAAAACTCAGCCCCCAGAGTGAATGAATGGAAAATTAAAAATGTTTTTTTTTAAGAGTGTATGGGACTGGAGGATGACAGGACAGCCTTACACATCTATAAATAAATGAGTTTTCTTAAACATATTTAAAAAGACTTTAACATGTTTTAGTTTGAATTTTTAGGAAAAAAATCCTCAAATGAAAAAAAAAATTATATAACCATTCCGTGCATGTTGCGTTCAGGGACAAACAAACTCTTCCTCACAAGCATGCAGAAGTTCGCCCTATGATCGGCTGCACACGAAGTGGATTTTGTATTTCTGTTTCCTGAGACAATCCCTGATATTTAAGAATGTTTGCAGGACGAACAAGTAAATGAATTAAACATAAATACATACCAGCTTGGCTTAAAAGGCGTTTTCTCCAGACAGGAATTCATTTATTTCATTGTAATACGGAATGCAGTGTAATCAGTAAAACATTACACAGATAAAAAATATAGGAACTGAATAACTTGAGATAACAGGGTCACTTTTTGAAAGTAACACTGTTGCTTGGCAACAGTGAACAAATATAATTCCAGCCAGCGATACCTCCAGTGGGTTTCCATCATACTTTCATACTTTGGTCAGCATGATTATTAGAAGTGAAATTCATTATTTCAGTCTCTGAGAATCATAAAATTGGAAGCAGAAGGAAAAAGCTTTGACTTTTTTTCTTCATGACCAGATTAGTAGCTTTTCATATTCTTCAAAAATGTGAAGCAAGTCGATGCTAGAGAAAGAATTCACGGTCACCTCCAGGACAATGTGCCTACTTTATAATGATGATGATAATAATGATAATGATAATCTTTACTTTATTTTATCACATTTATAGATCGAGTGTTATGGAATCGTTAGCGCTGCGTCTGCCGCCGCAGATAATTAAATGTATTATTATTATTATTAATAACTCAAAAACCATTTCATGGATCATTTTAACATCAATCCAGTTCTTCCCCACCTGAGTCAGAGGAAGAACTGGATTGATTTGGTGGATGTTCGGAGCTTCATCTTCCCGGACATCTATCTTGTGCTTGTCATATTTTATTCTAATAGTTCATATTTTCCTCACCGGGGAGTTTTTGTTTTTTTATGAAAAACACTTTTTCAGACAGAACTTTCTAACCGTTGGTCCGAATCGACCCAAAGAAATCTATCATGCCTATATATTTACTCTAGTAGATCATATTTCACTCACTAGGAGGAGCATTTTTACGGAATACATTGTTTTTCGGATACAACTTCTTATTTGATCAAAGGAGTTCAATCAGGGGAATTTATTGTACAATGCAGGGGATTAGGGAGCTTTTCGGGGACATACCCTTGTTCTCATACCGCGGTGAATCTGTACCGGGTTGTTTTACTTACGTGTGTGTGTGTGTGTGTATGTGTGTGTGTGTGTGTGTGTGTGTGTGTGTGTGTGTGTGCAGAGCCACAGAATTCCTTGAGACTCTTGAGATGTCACCAGAGACTGAAGCCATGTGGAAGAAGCTCAGCAAGCTGGCTCTTGAGGCCCACCAGCTGCACGTCGCAGAGAGGTCAACAAGACACAACCACACGTACACACACACACTCACACACACAACAGATGACTGTATCCCCGCCTGACTTCCCGCCCGACTTCATTAATCATCAAAGGCACCTTAAAAAAGAAAATCTTCAATCTAAGCGTTTTCTCTTTCTCCGTCTTCATCCCTCTCTGTTTTGAGAAACGTCTCAGATTTGAATTCTCCGTCGTTAATAATGCAGACGCTGTTCATTAAGCGTGGGCCGGGTTTGCATAAATCATGAAATCGGGGAGAGAAACAGTTTTGTCTGGAGTGGGTAATTTAAATGAGGGAGGGAAGTGAGGAAGAAAACTTTTTTTTTGCTTTCATGACTTGTTCGTTAATCTGATGCAACTGTTCGGACAGAGTTGGCAATAAAGTGTCTGAATTGTAAAATTTGCTTCTTTTTAAAAAAAATAAAAATAATTCTCAGCGCCTTAAAGGCAGCATAACGAAATTCTGGTTTGAAAAAAACCTCTAATTTATCCCAGTTCATTAAAAACGGATGACTTGGCCCAGTAAAAATTATATTCAGTATTCATGTTCCACACCGTCTTCCTCCTCTTTCTCATTCTTTCTTTCTTCCTCTTTTCTTTTCCAGGTGTTTCGCTGCCCTGGGTGACGTCTCCACTGTGCGTTTCCTCCGCCAAACTAACCAGATTGCCGATAAAGTTTTGCAGGAAACGGTGTGTTTCGTAGGAGTACGACACAACGGTGCACACATCATAATCGCTGAAGGTTGAAGTCAGAAGGACTTTGATTATTGTGTGGAGCTTTACTTGCCAGTGGGTGGGGATGTTTTAGGCAGCAAGTGAACATTTTGTCCTTGAAATTGATGCTTTGGAAGAAAACCTCAAGGATCTCAGTGACCTGGACCAGAGCCAAATTGTGAGGGCTAGAAGACTGGGTCGGAACATCTCCGAAGCCACAGACCTGGTTGTTCCAAATGGTGAACTGATCTTTTCACTGTGAACCGTGTGTTTCACTGTGTTTGTCTCTTTTCAACAGGGGGGAGACGGAACAGAATTTTACCAAGTCCAGTCCCGTATGGCCATGTTGGACATGAACTTCAAGCTGGCTGAGATGCACTTCTTCGAGCAGGTCGGTGATACTTTTGTGTTTTCCCTCATTTCATCAATATGATATTTTTCTACTACCAATTAATACATTTACAAGTAATCCAGTAGACGGATTAGGGCTGTTTGGATCAGATAAGTGTTTGCAGGGAAAAGGAAACTTTTGAAAAGTGTTTGAATACATCAGAGATGTTATGTTACAACTAGAGGCCTAGTTTGAGGAATCGGCAAACAGCCGAGCAGCCTCACTTGAGACCGGCTCAGTACACGCACACCAAGCCTGAGCTACCACGGCTCCAAAACATCTCACAAGTAAACAAGAAAAAACAAATATCGCAATTTGTAAAACATGTAAGGACAAAACAAGGCATATCTTCCAGCCTGAAAACGTTCGGCACAACAAACTTAGAAACACGCTTCAATTTGAATCACTCCGAGGAACATAGCAAGTTGAGAAGCTAACGTTAGCAGAGCGGCTAAAGCTAGCTGGAAGACAGAGCCAGCCACAAGCCCTGAAGTCCTGGAACAAAGCTAAACATAGAACATATAACAGACTGAACGACGCTTACAAAGTCTTATTTTCACTTCAAATTTTCATACATTTGGTTATGGTAAAGGGAAGAAAAGAGGGTACATTCATTTCAACATGTCAGTATACATGTACATTATACAAGTCCAACCAGCCTCCTTGCTTCCACTTTAATCCTTCAAAATAAGAGCGCTTAAAATACATTGCTCATTACGATTTTTAAACTTAAAGGAAAAAAATCTAAATCGGTGGGTCAGACTTTTTTTAATAATCGGTCATCAGTGATCGGCCAAGAAAATTGCAATCGGTCCACCTCAACCAAGAGTGTTTGAACCCATATTCCCCAATAACATTCCCCAGTTGACGGGTCAGCAGTGGGGTCCAAACCACTGCCCTGCTCCTCCAGTCTGTCCAGCTAGAATCCTCTCCCTGCCTGCAAAATAAACAATGATGCACAGAAAAGTACTCAAGTTCTCCGCCATGAGTCCGATTAGGACTTACATGCACTTTGCATAAATGTTTCAATTTAAGTTGTTTTTTTTTTAGTTACCAGTTGCTTTGCAGTTCCAAGGTTTATTTATTCCCCATTCCAAAGATAAAAACAAGATATTGCAAATTCAAAATTGATTCAACTGGATCAGTTAAAAGATGGTGGGAGGGACATTCAGTGGGAGCACAGAGAGAGCATGTAGAGGGAAAAATAAATTTTAATTAATATGTCTTGTTGGCTGGCTCACAAAAAAATAAAATCCATGTTCCAGTATTTGGGGAAAAAGTTGAATATTGGATCCAATCATCTGCCAGGTTATTTTTCATCCTGGTACGGTTGTCTACACACTCGTTTTGAAAGCTTTGTACTGTTTGTCACTGTGTGAAATTTCAGAACAGCCTGTTCACTCGTTAATAAAAATAATTTATTATCAATGCTTTGTCTCTGACAGCATCTGGGTCCGTGTTTGTTTTGCTGTTTTGTTTTTCGTTTCAGAGACGAATATTGGAAAAAAATCAGCGGTTATTGGATTTTTCGTTTTGAAATTGAAAAACAAGGCATTTTATCCTTTTCGAGATGAAATAGGGATGTGGGATATTTGAAAAATGGTTTGACTTTCATTTTGTAATCTGATTATGAAAAGATTAAATCACGAGGAGACGGAAACCCAATCTGGGTTTGTGTTTTAGTTTTCTGAGACCGGATACTGAGAGATGGCGGCAAATAGGAAACATATTAGGAGCTTTGAAACCAGTTTAATCTTGATTATACCCGCTAATACACCCACCCAGGAGCCACAACATTACAACCAGTCACTGGCTCATTTAAATACACGATGAAGCCAAAAACAGCTGTTTTCCAGTCTAAACAGTAAAAGATGGCGTTCATATTGCTGGACCAATCACAGCATCCCATTTTACAGTGGTCCATGTCACCATACTGCAGCTTGAGGGGATCTTTATAACCCTAAACCACCTGAACCAATGGTGTCTCATCATCCTCAATCTGCTGTCTGCAGATTGACCCCAACAATGTTCTTCTGCAGCGAAATCCATCAGTTATTATGGGATATATGCGCACATCTGGAGCATGACATCGGTTTCCAGCTGTGTAGAATAGAAGACAATCAACCACAACATTAGAACCACTAACTGGTGTTAATGTTGTGGGTTATCGGTGTGTTTACCTCGATCTCAGGTTTGCCGACACATTTCACATTAAGAGTAAAGATCTTAGAAAGTCATGCAGACAAAACCAGGAAGCAGTGGTGGATTATTTATTTGAAATAAACCGCCACTGTTGAGGAATAATGTGATGATTGACGGCGTTCAATGCGCCGCTGTCATTCCCTCGTTAACGAACACATCCGGTCTCAGAAAACTAAAAAACACAAACCCTCTATTCGTTTCTCTCTCCTCCGTGATTTTATTTTTTCATTATCACATTAGGAAATGAAAATCAAACCATTTTTCAAATTTCTTTCATCCCTACTTGGTCTTGAAATGTAAAAACGCCTTTCATTCTTCTTTCTCTTGAAAAATCTAATTTTTAATAAACCAAAAACTAAATATTAGAACATACACGGATAATTTCAACCGCATGTAAATTAGTTGTAGATTGTGTTATATGCCAAAATAGCCACTTTAAGCAGTTATTTTCAGCACCATAAATTCACCAAATCAGAAAAACTTCAACTCTGTGCTTCATATTATACTCATTACTTTAAAAGTCAAAATGAGATCGTTTGATTGATCCATATGCCGTATGATGTTGTTTCTGCAGAACGCCATCGACGAGGCAATAGAGATGTACCAAGAGCTGCACATGTGGGATGAGTGCATCGCCGTGGCTGAATCCAAGGTAATATTGAACTGACTCACTTTCTTTCCTTATCACCTGAGGGAGATTCTTGATTTGAAACTGTTTGAAACTTAGAGACCACCCCACTCTGACTTTAGGGTCACCCAGAGCTGGACAACCTGCGCAGGCAGTATGAGAAATGGCTGACGGAGACCGGTCAGGACGAGAAGGCCGGCGAGGTGAAAGAGAGGCAAGGGGACTTACAGGGTGCCATCAACCTCTACCTGAAGGCCGGACTGCCCACCAAAGCCGCCAGACTGGCAATCAGCCAACCAGAGATCACCAGCAGCGGTGACACTATCAGCCGCATCGCCGCCAGTCTGATCAAGAGAGAGTTTTATGAAAGAGTGAGTGGAATCTATCTTTCTCTGTCTTCTGTGAATCCACTAGGTACTTGTATGCTGTGGAGTTAACTTTCAGTGAAAGAACCTTCATTTAATGACAAAACTATTGACCACTGTGGTGTAAAATTATTCAAGTACAATACTTGGGTGAATCTGCTGCCATTTAATCATGTAAATTTATAGTGAATTGTTTTCCTAACAGATGCCTGGAGACGAAAAGGTATCAACAGAGGAGCGAGAGCTCTCTTTGTGTATTCAGTTTTACATTCTGTCTAAACCCCATCTGCCTGTTATGTTTCTGTGTCTCTTATCGTAGTTGTTTGTCAGGAGATTCAGTTCTTCACCTTGTAGCCATCTGTATTTGTGTAAAAAGTTTGAGCAAGGCCTGGACAGAGAGGACAAAACATCAGAATAAGCTTCGGCTCTGTATCCTGATGGCTTGTTTTAAGATGATGGCAGTGGACGATTTGACTTTGCAGTGGCCAAAATGTCCAGTTGACAAATATATTCTATGTGTTCTTCATTTTTTCTAGTCCACAAGTTATAAAAGTTATAAAAGTATCTGACTGAACAACAGATGGTCACTAAAATGATGAACACCACGCTAAAAGAAATAAGCTAGAGGATACAAGAGATGGAGTAGTTGACATGAGGATGGAGACGTGAAGTCTTATTGGAGGTACATTATGGGGAAAAAATGGAATGTGTGAAAATGAGGAAAATCCTCCTATTTTAACATCAGTTATACGTCAACGGCTGGACAGTACTCACATGTGATATTTGGAATGGTCCTTCCTAAAACCATATGTATGATTCCGTTACCATAACCCCATGCGTCCAGAAGAGCACGAGTGAGATCCAGCATTCATGATGGAAAGTAAAATCTAGCTCCCAGTCGACGATATGTCAGTCAGAATCTTCCAAATCAACCATCAACCTGGGGAAACTATTTGTTTATTAGCTTGGTTACGTCCAAACCTTCAAACTGTCTGTCAAACTATTTGTCCACTTACTTTTGTCCATATGGATTTAATTACTGGTAACCCTGAGTTACCGTATTCATTCAAACTGACGTTCCTCTCTGTGTGTGTTTTCTTTAGGCAGGAGATTTGTATGAGAAGAGCAATAACAACCAGAGAGCGCTGGAGTGCTACCGCAAAGGAGATGCCTTCAGGAAAGGTAAATCCACCACATGTGGAGAGCGTGAATAGATTAAATCTAGAGTCTATGTGAGGGGATGTTTGCAAGCTCATAACCCAAGGCAGAAAAATTAATGCACTTCTTTGATTGCCACTTGAGGCTGGTTATATCGGCATGTCAACCCCCCCAGAGACCCTCATATTAAAACGGACACATTTGCATCAGGAATAGACGTGAGTGTCACCTGCTACAAAGACTCTAAAGCAAAAATGATGCCACAAGACAACTGCATGGGGGCCGAATTTTTTCTCCGACTACATGATGATAAAATGCAATATGACATGAGTGGCTGCTTTGATTGACAGGTAGCCTCTCGGTCTCTACTTAATTTCATCTTAGCTGATTCAGAGCTTCACCCCTCTGCCGGGTTTGATGCTGTTGGTGCCTTTTGGAGAACTTTTCATTTAGAATATAAGACAAATAATACTGCTTGCTGTAGCCTGTACTTACAGAACATCAAAGAGGTCAGGGTTCGACGTCTGTGAGCCTTTTTGTTTTTATTAGCAGGGAGACTCAACCAAGATAACAGCTGGAGACGCCGTTCTTAATTATTCAGAAACCTACGGCCTTAAGCTCCCCTCTGGATAAATTGTTATCCCTCTGCTGATCCTGTCTTTTGGTGTAATCTAATTCTTTATTTTATGAGGAAAACAATCCTGCAGAATTAATGGTATTCCGCCTCAGCTGCAGCCGCGCCACATTTAGTCAACCGAATAGCTAATGTTAGCATGCTAACATGCTTAAGAGAGAGAACTCGGTCGATGTTACCCCTGCCTGACATCAGCATGTTAGAATTGTCTTTGCGAGCGTCATAGTTTGCTGATTTTATAACTGGGCTTTAAACACAGCCACATAGTGCAGCTAGCATGCCCATACATTCAAGTCCTAAGAAAGCCAGTATGAAGGTGCTTTCTCTTTCTACTTCCTGTAGCGGTGGAGTTGGCTCGCCTTGCCTTCCCTGCTGAGGTGGTGAAACTAGAGGAGGCCTGGGGAGACTACCTGGTCCAGCAGAAACAGATGGATGCTGCCATCAACCACTTCATTGAAGCAGGGTATGTAGAGCACAGGAGTGAGAGGCAAAGATTGAAGCAGATGGAGAGGAGATAACTTCAAGGACTATATCCGTTTCCCAAAATTTCCAAAGACAGGTAATCCGTGTCCAACTTTGTTTTCCTGTCATGTTGGGAAAACATTGGAAATGGATTTTGATGACGAGAGGATAAAACTCCAAACAAAGGGTTTGAAAATATTTCCTCTGCTGACAATTTCCTCTGCCAGCTAAGTTTGAAGTTGTACCTCGGTCCAAACAAAACCATCTAGTTCATCTTAAACTTCAACAAAAGCCAATTAACTTTGAAATTCTCCGTTTCCACATTTTATCTGACTGTAAACCAAATATTGTCAGAAGAAAAACTGTTGGTTACAATAAACATCATCTGCAGGAGGGAATTTTCTTTACTTTTTAACATGTTACGGATAAACACAACACTCCTATGAACGCACTAAAGATGTGGATGTCGTCTTTCTCCTGGTCATCCCTTAGCTGCTCGCTTAAAGCCATCGAGGCGGCCATCGCGGCTCGACAGTGGAAGAAAGCCGTTCACATCCTGGACTTGCAGGAGCATTCGTCAGCGGGCAATTACTACGTGAAGATTGCTGAGCACTACGCTTCCATGCAGGACTACGAGGTAAGAGAGGAGGTCTGAGGTAAAGGTGGAGCTGATAAGGGAAGGAAGGGTATTAGACAGCTGACCTTTGACTTCCCTTTGATCAAGCCAAACTGCTATTTAAAGAGATTTCCAAAACAGTTTTCAGTCTGCACAACAAGAGGGCAGTGATGGCGGTGGTACTTTAACAACATGTTAAAGGTGTTCCTCAGGTACATTTATTGTCTTTATCACCCAGCCTCGACTTCCATGAGCTCAAAGGGGAGATTTAGCATCTCTCAGCTCATGTTTTTAAAGGGTCCAAGTGGCGATGTCTCTTTATCAGCACCCAAACGTGAGACAGGCTTTTTGTACAAATGGCCAATGAACAGGCGGTGGCATTTAACAGCATGTATGTGGAGACCAGAATAGATTTGAGGTGGAGTGAAATTGCATTTATGTTCTTCGATTCTCTACTTATGTCTGTAGAAATAATGTATTTGCTCATTTAAATGTTCGTCCATTTGCTTTTTTCGGTTTAATAAGCACCTGTGGTTCGTTTCTCTCAGTGAGGAAAACACCAGATAGGTGAGATGGAGGCAGCCGGAGGAATTGAGGGACATTTTGCCACCAGGAATTCATTTCTGCCCGTCACTCTGGGACACATCCATAATTTACACATCTACACTTAGCCTTGAAGCTGAAAACGTAGGGTTCACGGAGCCGTGCGCTCGAGGCCGCTATGATTATATCGACAACTTGGGTGGCTGTAATAGATGGTTAAATACTTAAAATACAGCAGAAATGCTGGTAGGAATGCAGGGAGGGGAGAAAAGTAAGCGAGGTGATGACGGTGAAGCAAAGCGTGCTCTTCTCATTCTGATGAGCTCAGCTGAGTCAAACAGCCTCTGCAGACTGCCAGCCGCCGAAAATAGCAGGCCATTTCAGCGTGTTTGCTCTATGGGCATATTCACAGAAAGCAATTAAGATAACAAGCTTTTCAACTTGTGGAAGTTGCAGTAAAGTGTAATTCAGTGCAAACTTAAACAATGAGAGGAAGCTCACGGTGATTTCAAATACAAAAGTTATCAGGAAAAAACAATTAGGAAACCCTTTTTAGTCAATGAGGACGAACCAACGGCGCATATATTTGCTGCAGTGAGGCAACCGCGGGTACGAGAACGAACAGAATTCCTCTTTTCATTTCATTTAAAGCAAAAAAAAAAAAATTCTTTGACAAAGCCGATCTGAAATTTTTCAGTTAACATCATTACTCTTTTTAATATTTATCAATGTTATTAATTTGTCTTTGTAAGTCCGTTTTGTATTCTGTTTGCCCTGAAAAATTGCAATTTGTGCCGTGGAAATATGAGGTTATATTTTAAAGCGCGTTCCAATTTAATGTCCAATATGAGTTTCTACTTTGAGAACTTTCATTCAGGGTCTGATTCATTTCGTGCCTTAATGTCCTGAAGGTGGCGGAGCAGCTGTTTGTGAAAGGAGGTCACATCAAAGATGCCATAGACATGTACACTACCGTAGGACGCTGGGAGGAGGCTCACAAGGTTCGTATGGAGACAAGCTACACTTAAACCTACGTTTTACCTTTTTTCTACTCTTGTTCAAAACCTGACAGAATATTTAGTCACTGCTGTTATCAGTCTGACTGGTTCACAGGGTGAGACTGATAACTGGTGGACAACATCAATCAGAGTCAGATATTGGACCATCTGTGAAACAAAGACATGTCTGTATCTGGTTTGTAGTTGGCGGTGGAGTGTATGACCGAGGAGGAGGTTATGGCTCTGTACCTCAGCAGAGCGCAGGAGCTGGAGGGAGATGGGAAATTCAAGGAGGCCGAGCGGTAAATGGAGATCACTTCATCTGCAGTAATCTGTCGCCTCACTGGCTGCTGGAACCATGGAATATTGAATGAGGCAAACTAGCATGACTGTGTTCTAAGGGTAGAAGTACCTTCTCATTCTTCTCTGACAATTCTTTTGACTAGGCTATTTGCCACAGTGAAGCAGCCTGATCTCGCCATAACCATGTACAAGAAGAACCGGATGTATGATGATGTAATCCGTCTGGTGGCCAAACATCACCCCGAATTGCTCACAGAGACCCATCTGCACCTTGCTAAGGTACGAACTGTAGTACACTGTAGTACACACAGGTGTTCAACCTCCAGGTAATCGATGTTCAACACCAACTCGAAAGGCAACAATATTATATATATATATATATTATTTAATTATTGATTAAACTTGGTCCAAAGATTTATAGAACACGATAAAGAGTGTTGATCACAGTTTCCCACAGCCCGAGGTAACGTCCTCAAATGTTGTCTTTTGTCCTAATCAACAGTCCACAACCCAGATATATTTAGTTTACTCTGATAGAAGACTGAAGAAATCGGACAATATTCACATTTGAGAAGCTGGAGTCAGAAAACATGGAAATTTTCTTCTTAGAAAATTGCCTTAACAGTGACTCGATGTTGAGATGTCCATCGTTTGTAAACCGAGGGTACAGATTTACAGATGGATTATTTTTCTGGACTGACACTAGCATAGATGCTGATTGAAGAGTTGAATTATCGTGACTGAACTCCAAACAACCTGTGCGGCTGTGTCAAAGTCATGCCAGCATTTTTAATCCCGCCCACAAAGTTTTGATTGGCAGTCATTGGGCGCAGTAGCAGACCGACGGTATATTTATTGCTGAATGTTAGAAATTTGATTCAGAAGTGTTGCCGGAACTCTCTCCGAAAAAAATAACATTGCTCATAACTGGAGGCTCAGTCGCATGTGTGGATTACATCTAATTAATTTTTTTTTGCAAGCAAAGCAAAGGAATGAAGATTTTCTACGGTTCACCTATAGACATGGACTTGCAAACATTTTTGATGAGAGAACAGTGCATGAATTTTGTCCTATGGTGGTAACATTACTGCACTGCTCAACTTCATAATCGGCAATTTTCAGAAAGCAATAAATGTCGTTTGCCATCGGAAAACTCTCTCTGACTCAGACAGCACAACGACTCGGTTTTATTATGAGGGCTGCAAACAAGACCGCTCTGTCTTATCTCACAGACAAACAAGAGTGTCCTCTGCAGAGTTTTTGTCGTCGTCCTGTTACCGAGGTAGAAATGTCTTGCAATTAGTGAAAGTGAAATAATTAAGAAGGTCCATATTTGAAAATTTCGATGCCATAGATGGCAATAAAAAGATTTAATGGGTTTGAGTTCCAGATAGTTTCAGCAAAGAAGATTCGAAAGAAATCCAAGGGAGTTTCATCATTTGGTCGGATTACATACACAATGCCAACAAAACTTTACTGCCACTCTAATCCTTCAATATAAGATCCCTTAAAATAAACTACTCATTATAGTTTTAAAATTTTAAAGAAAAAATATTTCAATCGGCCAAAATCGATACCAGCTGGTCAGATATAAAAACTGATAAGAAACTTGTTTACCTCTATTTAGTGGTATTTATTAGCTTCTTTCGGCTCTTTTTTCTTTCTGCTTAGTCACAAAATGAGAAGATGGACTCTGACGATATGTGTGATGTAACTGTTTCTCGTAGGAGTTGGAGGTGGAGTCAAGGTTTTCTGAGGCAGAGCATCACTTCATGGAGGCCGGAGAGTGGAAACCTGCAGTCAACATGTACAGAGTCAACGACTTGTGGGAGGATGCATACCGGGTAAATGCGGTTACATATCCTGGATAGCTAGCTGTTAATGCTTTTATATTAAATCTATACACACACCAAGTTTGTTGTTTTTAACTCCAAACATCTGAACTGTAATCCTAAAATCAGTCTCAAGCAAAAAAATGCCGTTATTAATAATAATAATAATAATAATACATTTAATTTAGAATGCACTTTACATTTGGATCAAATCTCAAAGTGCTACAAAGCAAAAGCAGATAAAAGCATCAATAAAAAATAAAATAATAACTATATAAAAGCCTTACCAAAAAGCAGCAATGTTAATTAAGGTTATAGGTTCTGCTAAAAAGGAAAGTTTTAAGTCCTTTTTTAAATGTGTCAGTCGTCTGTGGAGCCCTGAGATGGTCAGGGAGGGCATTCCACAGACGAGGGGCAGCAGAACAGCCATCTTACATCCCTTAGAGGTATTATGTAGAAACTTTTGAAGGGTTGTGGGTGAAAAGAAAATTGCACACCTGATGTGTTAGTATGCAGTTCTATTTATAATTACAAATTCGTTCTAAAAAAATAATACTGAAGAAGTGATGTTGGTGACATATTACATTCATCACAAAACAATTATGTTAAATGTCGGTTGAAAGTCAAAAAAGTGACAAACAATAAAGCTACACGGAAATAATGGGAAATATGCTGTAATTAGTGAAACACAATTAATTAGAAACCTAAAAAAAAATCATGTGTTATTTAAAATGGTATTTTGATACTGCTGTCCCATTTTTGTAGTGGTTTGATCTTGTGTTTAAACTCTTTTTTTTTTTTTGTGATTTAATTTCATCAACAACAACAAACCCTTTCATATCCTGCTCAACGGTTTGGTTGAGCAGTTTTTGAGTCTCTATTTCTTCTTGAAAAATCTGTGTCTGTTGTATATACTAAAGAGTAAGGGGCCTAGGATGGAGCCCTGGGGGACACCACATGACAAAGAAAGCTCTATTAGACCAGTAGGATTGTTTTTCATTTAACTGTGAAAGCATGTGATGACCTACTGCACAGAATGTTGTAACTTGATACAACCAAAAAAGACTTTACCAAAAAGTTGAGTGAATCTAATTAAAAGTGACGATTTTCCATGAAATCTTAAATTTCCGTAATTTTTTTTTCTTTATTCTTGATGAGGACATTAAAGGGTTAATACCTGTATCCTCATGTTTTTCTTAGTATTATCTTTGGCGAGAGAGAAACTGACTCACAGATGTATGCGCCCGTGTGTGTGTGTCTCTGTGTGTGTGTGTGTGTGTGTGTGTGTGTGTGTGTGTGTGTGTGTGTGTCTGTCAGGTGGCTAAGAGTCATGGCGTTGCTGGTGCTCAGAAGCAGGTGGCCTTCCTGTGGGCCAGGAGCCTGGGAGGCGAAGCGGCTGTCAAACTGCTGAACAAATTTGGCCTCCTGGAATACGCCATCGAAGCGGCTTCAAATAAATTGTGAGCTGCATCCCGACCCATCAAGGATTTGTCATCCCTCAGTTGGTTTTCTCTAATTGTTAAAACCTGACTCGATTTCCACGTTCATTCCCCAGCTCGTTTGACTTTGCCTTCGATTTGGCTCGCCTCGCATGTAAGGAGAAGATTCCTGAGATCCACCTCAAACACGCCATGTACCTGGAGGATGAGGTGAGGAGGATCCGGCCCAGCCCGGCTGCACGCCGTAACCTATAAAGTCTACTTTTAATGCATTAAAAACAACTCTGTTCTTAACATTTAATCCCCCAACAAATTATTATCTCTAAAAGCATATTTCTGTTTATGGTCTATCGTTTAACCCTAACCCGTAATCTTACATCTGACCCTCTGCTCGTATTAAACGTTTCGTAGCGCTAAAGTCACCAGGATACATTTCACAGCCCAGTTTACTCCTCTTGTATAATGATGTTCTGCGGTCCAGTAATGGTTGTATAAATGATTTTGCTCCGGTACTGAGAATGATCTGTGTACAGAATGTAGTGATAATCCACATATCCTGTCACTGTTTAATCTTCCAGGGGAAGTTTCCTGAGGCTGAGGTTGAGTTCATCAAAGCGGGAAAACCCAAAGAAGCTGTCTTCATGTGAGTGCCCCGGTTTATGTCCCTTTTTTTGTGTTCCATTTTTAGCTACTTCTTTTTAGTCTATTTGGTTTTTGGGCTCACGTGTGTGTGAAATCCTCCAGGTATGTCCACAACAAGGACTGGGCCGGTGCACAGCGGGTGGCTGAGGGCCACGATCCAGAGAGTATCTTTGAGGTTCTGGTTGGCCAAGCCAAGTTCTGCTTTGAGCAGAAAGATTTCCAGAAGGCGGAAGCCTTCCTGCTCCGAGCCCAGAGACCTGAACTGGCTGTTGAATATTACAAGGTAATCCAAGGGAGCCAAATGTGCTGAAACTTTTCTCAACTAGAACATAGAGAATCACAGAGCTCTGCGTTTACTCTGAGAGCGTTTGTGTTGATCAGGACGCAGACATGTGGAGCGATGCCATAAGGATCTGTAAGGAGTATCTCCCCAGCAAGCTCTCCATGCTCCAGGAGGAATACGAGACGTCCAAGATGGGAATCAGGTGCGTTTGCCATCAGACACAAATAACAATTTATTTCACCATTGTTTGCCAGAGTTCCTGCCAAGTTACCCAGTAATAGCTTCAAGAAACCGACACTGGAACTCCATCCTGCTAAAGTCGAAACACCAGCAGCAGCAGATGCCAAAGTTATTGTCACATTGAATTACATAGATCTTGTGGGACGTGGGAGATGTCTAGAAGTTTTTGTTGACTTGACATGTTTTTATCTTACTGAGAATCCTCTCAGAAGACCGTATAGCAACTGCCACCAGTATAATCTATGCGCAAGCAGCCACTTTGATGCTTTATTAAAACGCAGCTCATGCTTCATCCCAAATTGAAACTACCAACAAGGAATCGCTCATTAGCCAGCCAGCAGACCTGCAGCGTGCGGCTCTCCTCCTCCTCCTCCTCCTCCTCCCATTGCTTCTGCCTCTTTAATGACTTTGGGAGGAAAACATCAAAAGCCAGCAATGGAAACTAACGAGGAAGAGGGCTAAAGTGGGAAAGCACTGAATTATTTCGACAGAATTTACAGCTCAGACTCCAGAGAAGTGCGAGACTTCCCGTTCCTTATGTGAATCAGGGCTTTAATCTTAATGAAAAGGAGGCCAGTGAAAAATGGCAAGATCAAAAAACCCAGAGAGAGGAGGGGAAATAAAAAGCCTCTGTCATTAAAAGGTTGAACTGTGGACAGGATTCCTCCGAGTCAGGTGCTTTGATAATTACCTCTGCCAACGAGGCTATGTATGTTAGATAGTTAGCAGAACATCCCAAAAAGTTGTTTTTGCACAGGGATGGCCCTTGAAATGAGTAAGAGATGATGAGCATTGGAGATAAAACTGGATCGGATCCAGGAAATATTAAGCAGCCTTAATTCTCCAAGGGTCCTTCTAATTGGAATATCTGCTGACAAAGACGTGGATGTAACACCTTGGAAAGTAAGATAAATTACAAATACTACATAGAACACATTTTTTTTAGTTCTTTGGACATTGTGTGTCTTATATATGTCGTAATATAATACTATTAATGTACAATATCAACAGCGAATGTATTTGTTTCCTCTTGAATGTATTGATACTTCGGGATAAATTCCACACTGATCAGAAGTTGAGGAGAGACGTCAGACTTTTTTCATAAGCTGGATTTACATGGACACTTTCCTCCCTTCAGAATGAAATCCTTCCGAAAGATTATTCTTGTGGGATTTGTTCAGATGACCAATGATCTGTCGGAAATGGTGTTTACGTGTTTACATGTTTACATGTGACAGCGGTCTTTGGAAAATTTGGAAACTGTAAGATACAATAACAGGAATATCAAATCTCTTTATTGACATTTTGTCCCTAATTGACCCAGATGTCAATCATTCGTTGTGGGTTCCTAGCATGTTTAGGCATGTTGTTGACGGTTGTGTGTTTGGTTCAGGAGTGTGGAGGGTCTGCTGGAACAGGCCAGAGCCTGGGAGCAGTCAGGTGAATATTCCCGAGCAGTGGAGTGTTACCTGAAGGTGAAGGACGACTCCAACACTTCCCTGATGGAGAAGTGCCTGATGAAGGTAAAAGATCCAGTCGGATCATTTTAAGGTGTTGAAAACAAAAATGCAGTCAAGCATTGATTTTGCTTATTCGTCAAGATTTCCCCCCCCCTCTCCACTTTGGTATTTGTGGCTTTTGGCATAAATTATATTATCTTATTTCCAACATTATAACATAATACATTAATAATTTATAACCCACATCAATATTAACAAAAAAGCATTTAATTTCATACTAAATGAATTATTTATAACCCGCAGAGACGATATTATCTTATAACAATCTAATAGCGTAATACATGAATAATGTATTACACCCACATACACTATTTTACCTTATAACAATTTAATAAATTAATAATTTATGGTATTTTGTCATTAAAAGGGATGCTTTAACAAACTTAGAATCTATGTAACTATTTGTGAAAAGGCAGAAAACTACACCTGTGTGTGTGTGTGTGTGTGTGTCTGTGTGTGTGTGTGTGTGTGTGTGTGTCTCCAGGCTGGAGAGTTGTCCATGAAGTTCCTCGGTGGAGATCAAGCGTTGGAGGTCATCCACGTGGTCGGACCAAGACTCATACAGCTGAAGAAGTACACTAATGTGGGTGATCACACACACACGCACACACACACATGTATACGCACAACTTGTTTTTAAACCTGATAATTTATGAGTCTGGTTCTGCTATAAAATCATCATTCAAGTGTTTTAATTTGACCAATCCCTCCTCATGCTTAAGGCTGCTGAGTTCTACCTCAACATGGACCTCATCAAAGAGGGAATTGATGCCTTCATTGAAGGCGAGGAGTGGGCCAAAGCCAAGAAAATCGCCACGGAGCTGGACCCAAGGTTTAAAGACACATTCACTTAGACAGCACACACACCCAAAGAGAGCTACACCCACTCCTAATGATCCTTTCACATGCAGAGAAAACTAATCTAGAGGTGAAACCTATTTTCTTAAAATGGTTTTCCCATCATTTCATCCCCTTCAAGTTCAAACATGTCAAAAGAAAAAGGAAAGTAAGCTGACTTCTGTAAATTATGGAGATCGGGTCAGTCAAACCTTATTCTAACCATCTGTTAGGTGAAGACAGACGCACATTCTAGCCATGACAGGAACATCCCCCTGTAGGCGGAGAGAGGCATTGCACTGGACGTGTTTTGAATGCTATAACTTCATGCATATTAGATCAACCTCTTTGTGTTACTGTCTTTTCCCCGTGCGTCTTCCCCCCGATCAGGTATGAGGACTATGTCAACCACAAATACAAAGAGCATCTTAAGGATCAAGGCAAAGCAGACTCTGTAAGTACAATTCAACACCTTCACCCTCTTGTATGCTGGATATAATCCTGACATATGATCCGATTTAGTGTAGATTTTGGGCCTGGACTGGTTTTACCCCTGGACCGGTTGAACCAATATGAAATATGTCTAAAAAGAAACAACCCTACTATGGAATAGGATTTTTCCAATAGTCACGGTTAATGCCAAATCCCCAGGGGCCCCTTTGACATGTGGTGTCCCCCAGAGGTCTGTCTTTGGCCCCTTACTCTTTAGCATATACATCCTGCTACTGGCTCACATTATAAACCGGTTCCGTAACATTTTTCAGTAAGACATAGTGACTCAAAATGAGCTCAACCAAACAGTTGAGTAGGACATTAAACGTTTAAAAGTACTTTTCAGATATCATAACTGTGCTTTTTTGTCAGAACTACACAAAGCACAACAGAAACTATTTGCAACTACAGTATTATTACAATGTAGTTCACATGGAAAAGTATTTTTTCCGTTCTTCATTCTTTTTGTTTTACGTTTTCTGTGTATGTGGCCAGCTGGTGGGTGTGGATGTCATCGCAGCTCTCGACATGTATGCAGAGCGAGGCCAGTGGAACAAATGTCTCGATACAGCATCTAAACAGGTACAGGTACAGGTAGAATACACAGTCAGCCTTACTCTCCTGTGAAAGATACAGATTGGATGTGAAGTTTAGATCATGGAGAATCATTGGGTTTAATCACCAGAACAGCTACAGCACCTATGTGAAGATATACCGCAATATACTGAAATTCTGTTCCAATTATTATTTATTTATGCAGAGGTGCTCGTCTAGATGCGTCACTGGTTCTCATCAGAACCAGAACTAGGTTTATTGACAAGTAGAATTCCACACAAACAACTTTTTTTCTTGATGATGTGACGCTTAGGAATAAACTGAGAGTGAAAAATCATCCAGAGAAAGTATTGCAAGTTTATACGCTTAAAAACATATTCAAAAAGAAATTGGTAGTAAAAGAGTAAAATTAAAGAAGTATTCCCCCGGGAAGGTGCAAAAGTTGAGAGGATGCAGTGTGAGCATTTTTCAAATGTCTAAGATTATCTCCCTTGTGTTTTGTCAGAACTTTAAGATCCTCCAGAAGTACGTTGCATTGTACGCTACACAGCTTATCAAGGAGGAGGAGACTCTGATGGCCCTGCAGCTCTACATACAGCATGGAACACCGCCTTACCCTCAAGTACCGTACATACTCTTGAATTCATGCAAAACACAACCTAAAAGCTCCTTTCACACCTTATTAGTTCTCTCTCTTACGTCCTGTTTTAATGCCCCGTCAATCATTTCAATATTGCCTGGATTCTGGAAATATTCATTCTTTACCACAAGACTGGAAATTATAGGTTATCCAGCAAAGTGACAATTCCTGCAGATAAATCCATGACATCATTACCACCCCTCCGTCACTGCATTACTAATAACTCATCAGTTTACTATCTTTAATGCAAATCTGCCTTTACTTTTTACTCTTTAGAACTAGAAACACATGGCAACATATCAGACGTGTTTAGATACAAATAAAACCGTCAAATATATTATTTTTACCGCCAGAACTTCAACATATACAAGCGTCTGTTCCTGGATCTGATTAACCTCCCAGACACTGGTGGGCCAGACTCATACCGGATGTGGGCCGACCTCCGCAACTTCCTGCTACAACTGGTAAGTCTCATAAAAATTGTTTTGATAATTCCTTCGCGATTTTCATGTAATTTCCCGTTTTTTTATTCCTGGTTCAGATTTTTATTTTTATTTTTTTCTACTTTTTCAGTGTGAGAACCTGTCCAGTTCGTCAGAGGTCAACTCTCCAGCTCACGGAGACTTTGAGCAGATGCTGCTGATCACTCACTACTACGCCACGCGATCTGCTGCCAAAGGAGTCGAGCAGCTGGTGCGTCAAACATTGCAGAATGCTTTGTTGTTTTTACCTTTTGCACGAGAGAAACTTAAAACGCTGATAAATAATTGATCTTTATATGTCGCAGCATTACTCTTCACTTTTCACGCCACATCCTGCAGTGAAAACTCGATTAAAGAAAAGTTTGGTGACTAATCTTCAACTCAAGGCTTCCTCTGCTGCTGTGTTTTTTCAGAACACCATATCGGCCAAGCTGTCCGTGGCCCTGCTGCGTCACACGAAGCTCATTCCTGCTGACAAAGCGTTCTACGAGGCCGGTCTGGCCTGCAGGGTGGGTCCCTCACTGAAAGACGAGGCGGCGGTTCTACTTCCTTATTACTATATCATAATTTTTGGGTTATACTCATGAACTGCCTACTTAGTAACCCAGAAACGCACACATTTGTGAAAGAAATGGAAAAACTCCCAAACTTTAAATTCCGGTTGACCAAAATTCGTACCGTAGTCAGAATCTCCAAAACGAAGAAACTCTGTGAAGTAAGTCTCAGAACTTTACTTCACAGGGTAATGTTTGTGAAAGTCCTGTAGCTGAGCTCGTCCCACTCAGCTACAGGAAATTATTAATCATTCCATCACTTTCCTCAGACAGGCCTATTTTTGTAAAGCCTAGATATAAAATCTTCTCCATCTCGTTTCATTGAGCAGTCTTGATCTTTTTCTTTTTTTTAAAAAAAAGTGTTGAATTGGATAAAATGTGACAGTCTGGAAAAAATTTTAGAAGAATATGTCAATTTCTTTGACTGATACTTCAACGTGTGCACCAGAGTAACTTTGTGTCCTGTTTTTAAACCTGGCAGGATATTGGCTGGGAGAACATGGGCTTCATCTTCCTGAACCACTTTCTGGATCTGTGTTATGTGGGTAACTTAACACAACTCTTGGACTGAACAAAATTAAAGGTTGTCACAAATCCACAATAGAAATTATGGATGTTCAGAATCCGTCCCAATGTCATGAAATGACCATGAAAGAGGTTTGTTACCAGGAATTTTGGCCAAAGGGAAGCATTTATGAAGTGTTTATAAATGGATAACTATCTCTTAGTGATCTGAAATGTGTTCATCTATTTTAATTTCTCAATCGTTGGTATATTTTTCCAGGCGATAGAAGAGGGGACCTTGGACGGTCTTGACCACTCTGATTTCCTGGACACCGACATTCCGTTCGAGGTTCCAATTCCCATCAAAGTCTTTGTTTCTGTAAGATATACATCCACCAAACACATCCTCGCTAATGGAAGGCAAATAGTGGCCCGTGGGCCAAATCTGGCCCTTTAACCAAGATATTTTGGTTCCAGGTTGAAAGCTTAATATTTCTGATCCATGATCCGTGTTTTTTTTATGATTTCTCCTACTCTGAATAAAACTATTGTCACACATGTTCATTCAGGATAATAATAATTAAAGATCGTTCTTAAAGAGGGCGAAACTTCGCAGTAAGCAAACTAAATATGTCAAGAAGTTATTCAGAAGGAAATATTCCAAAATAAAAAAAAAAGGATCCAAAAATGAATTATACGAACCAAAGCTGATGAACCGCACGTACTAAATACATAAGATACGCAGGATGTGACCAATCAGAGCAGAGCAAACAAACAGGAAGGAAAACAAGAGAAGAGTGTACTTTAAAAATAACCCCATGATAGATATAACTAATAAAACAACACAATTATAAGAATATTGTAAATATATATAGATGAGATGTGCAACTTAAAATGATGAGGATGATTGTTTATGGTGTGTGTGTAGCCATCGTGCGTACGAATGACAGGAAAATGCCATTGTTGACAAAAGAATGATTTTTTATTCAAAAATATCTTTATATAAGACATATTTAAGACATACAGGCTTGTGTTTGCCCAGTGCCTGTCCAGTATTCATATTAAATCAAAGTTCCCTGACTTGAGTAATTATGAACTACTGGAATAAAATATGATGGATGGATGGATGGATGGATGGATGGATGGATGGATGGATGGATGGATATATAGACTGTATTACTCCAAGGCTTTCCAAAAGAGCTGACATTCCTCTTCATGCTGGTAGATGGAGGACCCAGACTCTGTGTACATGTGTGTTACAGGGTACCCAGCGAGAGCAGATCCATGACTGGGTACTGATGGTGTCCATTGACAAACAGTTGGAGCAGGTTCTGCCGCATGATGAGCGGAACTCGTACGAGGCCTCGCTAGTGGCGACCAACACTGGCCTTCACTCTCTGCCCTGTGTCCTCACCGGTAACACACATACACACAAATACAGAAACACACACACACACTTCCTCCTCAGATCTGGTGGATTCAAAAGACATCCGAGGTAAAATATAATAGCAAGAAAGCTGCCGGACAACTGTGTGACATCGGATGGCTGACTTCAGCGCCTTCTTTTCTCACTGCGCCTGTGAAAAGTGGCTACTGAGTTGCCATGGCGACACAACGTATAGTGTGGATAATAAATAATAATAAATAGAAGCTGCAGTTTGTGGCTGGTAGAAACTGAATAGTAAGGATGAACAAAAAAGGTTCACAGCTGTTAGAGCGGCGTTTGCTATGTGTTGCTGAAAAACTAACCTTTTCTGCCTCAGAGCTTTCAAACAAAACTTTATTGACAATTGTAAATAGCGACGACGGGCTGCAGTAGCTGGACCGGTCATACAGTAGCTCTCATGCCGTGCACAAGGATATGACCGTACACTGTGAGCACAGCAATTACGGGCTTTCGCAAACATTTGATTCGTACAGTGTGAGTTTAAATCAAACAGCCACAGCTCAAAAGTCGTGGAGTGTGAGGTCCAGCTTCAGTGAATCAATCAATCTACTGTTACAACAATACAACTCGCGTTATCTGGACTGTTCAATGTCCATAACCACGCTCTCTGATCAGTCTCTCTCGACTCAAAATTAATGTATTTATCTTAATACTGGTTCCAGGAAGAAAACACCACACAGCAGTGAGTTCATACAAGAGGTCCTCGCTTCACAAAGAGCATTTTGAATAGACTTAGATAAACTAAACAACACAGTGTCACAAAGATCAGAGTGCATTGCTTTTATTTGCCATCATGTCTAGTGTTGACTCCCCATTTGTCCTTATAAGTGAGTGTACTTGTTGATGCTCCTGCCTTTAGGCTACCCGGTGCTGAGGAACAAGATTGAGCTCTCAAATGAGGGAAAAGCTGCCAACAGGGAAGACTGGAATAAATTCCTCCTGGCCACAAAGGTAAGAACGAGTAGAGCAACAGTTGGGTTCCTGCTCTCAGATGACAGTTGGGACAGGACTGTAGTAGAGTGTCATATTAGAGCTTCTCTGCCCCACAAGAGCTGAAAAAAGACAATTATCGCTAACTTGGATTTAGGGCTAACTATGAGGTCAACTGAGTAGCCGGTTAGCTAACATAACCTAGCACAAGCAGAAACAGGAGTGTTTTTTTTCTCATCACTCCTAAACTCGTTATCATGTAATTGTGACGAGTGTGCAGTAGAGCTGCCGGGGTTAACCCTTTGGTGCCTGCATGCATCCGTCTGTGTTACACACAGATATTTGTTATTTCTCATGTCCATTGTAAGAAAAGGCGATTCTCATCTTAGCCAGAATCACCCAGCCCTAATACAAGCAGAGGTTCATACGGCCATGCTGTCTGATTTAGAGAGGGTGGTACTGATCAAAAGACAGGAGGCAGAGCTGGAGGTGGCAAAATTGAAGATGTTAAGATTTTCTCCGGGAGTGATGAGGATGGACAGGATTAGAAAGGAGCACATCAGAGGGATAGTCCAGGTTAGACGTCTAGGAGACGAAAGTCAGAGAGGACAGATTGAGATGGTTTGGCGGCGTGAAGAAGAGGAATAGTGGATCTATTAGTAGAAGGATGCTGGAGATGGAGCTGCCAGGCAGGAGAAAAGTGGGAAAACCAAACAGGAGGTTCCTGGATGTGAATAAAGAGGACATGCAGTTGGTTGATGTGACAGAGGAACTTGCAGAGGACAGGGCAAGATGAAACAGGTGATTGGCTGTGGTGACCACTAAAGGGAACAACTGGGAGAAGAAGAAGAAGAAGAAGAAACTCCATAAATCCAGAAACTGAATTCTGTAATTTTTTTCCTGCATGAAATAAACATTATGAATAAGTGTCCTTGATCATCGAGTAATTGTGTTTGTTTGAACAGACCAATCAGTCAGTCAGTTCATTGGAACAATAATCAATGGGTTCATTTATTAAGAAAATAATACATTTGCCCAAAAGGCACATTTCATTGAGTTTCATCCTTAATCTTATCATCAGTGAATTAGTATTGACTAATAACTGCGTTCTCATCTCACATATTCACAAAATACACACTTGCATACACACCGATCTTCACCACTCCTGCTACGGCAGTGTATGTGGAATCCGTTTTGTGATTGGTTGTTGTTTGTGTGCACCTTCCCCCACAGACCACTCCCAGCCCAGAGTGTCAGGACGTCCTGGATTTCATCAGCCAGTGGTGTGGCAGCCAGTCGGCATCAGGATTCTCCTTCAACTGACGCAAACAGAAACTGTTGGAGCCATGTGAAGATGCTGAGATGAGTTTATATACTGTATAGATTTTGAGTTAGATCGTGAAGGCTGACATTACAATGAACTGTTAGTTTAAAATGTCACTATATTATGTACATACCTTCGCTTGTGTCACAAAGTGAAATTGTGTAGGCGCTCGTTCATCATGGTAATCCTTGAAGGATGAATCTGAAGCAACTATCATATTATTTATTATATAAAAGAGTCCAGTTGGATTCAACCTTCAAGGCTTAGAAAGACAATAGGTAGCCAGTTTATTTGTGGAATTAACCTTTTTTATTTTGATCATTGCTTGTGGCTTCTGCGAAATAAGCAACCAAGCTCACAGAGGACCTCAGGGTAAGATGCAGGCACGGAGGCCTTTCTCCCACCAAATGGGTGAGCATCAGGTCTGAAGCATTTACAACTGTTGCTTCAGAAAGTCGCAGGGTTAAATTAGTACAACATATTGACTTGGACAGAGATGAAGAAAAAAAAAACCTGGAAAGGTAACTAGGGGTCCAGTAGAACATCCAAAGATTCAGAATTCACTCAAGGAACCTTCTGTTCAGATCCCTATATGGAGGCGTTTTGGAAGTTAGAGCCTATGATGAATGACACCCATCATGTCTCTGTCAAGTGTTCCAAACCTCTTGGATCCCTAACATCAAATCTTCTGCTGCCACAGAGACGAAACCCCTTTTTCCCCCAAGACTCTCTTAACAAAAATGACTCGTACAGCGGGAAGAGATGTGACACAGGTGCAACGTCTGGCTGACCTCGTCTGGAAAAGATGGACCAAGGAATATCGGTCTTTCATGCAACAAAGACTAAATTGTTCCAATCAAGATAAAACCTCAATGTTGGTGGTGTAGTGGATGAAACTGCAGCAAGGAACAACTTTGGGACGAGTGATTAAGACTTTTCCAGGACTCAAAGGACTTTTTGGATGTGTTTGGTTCATAGCCAACACTATTGTTCCTCATTGAGAAACTCTGTGTACTCCTGGAAGCTGATGATGGAGCTCAAGAGAGCTTATCAATGTCTGACTCCTAGTCTGGATGTTATGCAGGCATTCACATCAGCTGACATGTCAGCATCAATGACCTCATCAGTCTCTTACCAGATGATCCCTGGATTCTAGATTTCTTGACTGATGAACTGTGTATTGTGTCGGATGTTGGATATAGCATAGTTCCAAAAATGTAATATTTTGATATATTTCATAGATACTTAAATGTGTCATGATCATTTGATAAAGAGGTAATTTTCCTACCAAAGGGCAAAGTCAATGTTATCTTTGGTTTTGTTAAATGGAGAAATCAATCAGGTTGTAGGTCAATAAATCATGTTTTATTTTTGACGACTTCTACGTACTTAAATCAAACTGTTAACTTCTCTTAACTTCAACTCTGGTGGCTTAATGAGTTATGCACACACACACACACACACACACACACACACACACACATTTGGTTACCACCAGAAAGGTCTCCCTTTTCAATCGATACACACCAAAAGTAAATAAACCACCTTCTCAAGCCCATTCCAGTTTTTGAAGTTTCACCACAAATTATTTCATCATCTACTGTTTTATTACACATTATTGAACTTTTTTTTATAAAGACCCAGTCATTAACTACCAATCTTCATCTCCAAATACATCCCATATTTGAGAAAAATAGTTTCTACTCTAGCGAATTTGATCATACTTTGAGTGACAGAATGAGAATATAATAAACCCAGTATGACGTGAGCCGTTTTCTCTCTGAAGCCCTTATTGGCCCCGCCTTGACGGCATTTTATATACTGTAGACAGCGGACGCAATCTGTGATTTTAAGTCCCGCCCAAGGACAAATGGACACTGCAGGGACCGGGTATCGAACCATCGACCTTCGGATAAGTCGGCCGTGACTTTTCCAACGACATTCTGTACCATGTGCTTTAAAACTAACGAATGTGAGTTTTTTGGACACCTGTTTCACGCCGTCAAAGTGAAATTATTTTAATTTTTTTTTTTCCTTCCTTATCCCAAACCCAAAGACCAGAAGAAAACATCCAAATATTAGCAGAGAACGGTACAACTAGTACACAGCAGTGTGAAGGAGTTTCTTAACAATCCTGTTGTATTTGGGTCAAATCTCACGATTTATCTGATAATGATATATTATAATTATTGTTGTAATTATTATAATTTTTCCTTTGCCATCGAAGTCAATGCCGAGGAGAGGGGCAGTGATTTTGAAACTTCCAAACACAGTCAAGATTGGTTTCCCTTGAAGATTTCTTTTCTAGGTCGAGGTTACATAGCATCGCTGTATTTTCAAAACCCTCCGTTTAATCATTTTTGTCATGATTGAATCCTCATCCTTGCTTGTCTGTCCTCTGACAGTTTGATCAAACTGTCCTCTGATGATAGTTCCTTTGAAACGAGCCTTTAAATCATGACTTGAAGGGAAATTGAAACCTTTCACAGCTGCTCTGTAACTATCCGAAAGGGTCAAGCTTCACGCTAAAGGCTAACATCGACATGTTGACGCGATAAGAGAAAAAACAATGTTTAACCATCTTTTGCTTAACATGTTCATTATCTTGGTTTTGTTTCTTTAGCACCATGTCACCGGAACCACAAACGTGACGTCACTACGATCACACAGATGTGCCTCATGACAAGTTAGATAAAACCACTGGATCTAGAAACTGTAATAATCCATTTATCATCTGGGTTTCAACTAAATATGATTTTCCCTGCAGGTTCAGGTTATTGGGTGCGTTGGGTTTGTTATAGATACTGTAAAATTCTCAGAGAGTTCTGATGTGTCTGTAATGAATAGAGTAGATAGCGTTTGAAGGTTACTGCTGAAAAACAGGTTTTACTGATGACTATGCACATTTTGCTGGCTGGGGATATGGATGACTGTGATCTTTTTTTTGATTGGCCCGTTAATATTCATATAGTATTATTTAATCATGAAATATGATTATAATGAAAAAACTAATTGTTTTTTTTTAAGTCATTCCTTTGTGATGAAAAAAGCAAAAAAAGTCATGAAGAACTCACAGAAATTTTTGCCTCAAAGATCCATCCCATAACAAATCAAAAATTATCAAAATTACAACATTTGATGGACAAATAAACATGGTTGATCACAACTGGTTCCGTTTGGCAGAATGAAGTATCGTCCATTACTGAACCATATGATCCAGAACATTTAACTGTAGTATTTAAAGGCGTTAGTGAGGCGAAATATTTTATTATCTATTATATGATTGTTTATTATTAACTCGTGGATTTGAAAAATAGTTTAATATTCGTGGCGCTAAGTGTGTTTGAGAATGGAACTTGTATTGATTTCTATTGATATCAACATGACGTTTCATGAAAAACGACCGCAGTGTGTTTGGGATATGTAATGATTAAAATCATGTAAGGAGTTTTTGTGAAAATGTTTCATTGTCTCATTAAAGCTCATGTGTAAGACAAAACAATAGGATTTAAAAAAAAAAAAATGAGGCCATTATTATTGTATTGGTTCGTTAATGGCTTATTATCGGTATTCAACCGTGACTGTACACTATTGTTTGATAAAAAGTTTAATTAATGAAATGTGTAAAACAGGAAGAAAGACAGAAACAGTATTTATTTATTGACTCTTTCTTTTAATTTCATTGCATAACAATGATAAATGCATCGTTATCATGAGATCAGAAAAAAAGACTGTATATTTATCTGGTTACTAACATTTTATTAAATGCAAATTTCTCTATCCCTCTATATTAATCATCTGTTTCTTATGTTATATATCTCAATGACAAGTGTTTAGCAATCAATTGACAAAAATTCATTATTGAGGGAATATTTCAAATATTACAAAAAAAGAACGCTGGTGAGAATAGTCTTTAATTTATAGTACAAACGTGATGAAAGAAGCGCACCGTGCAATTAAAGGTGCTTTATGCAATCCTCTTGTCAGAAACCAAAATAAAAACAGGTGGAAACAGTTCAAAGAGTTCAAAGAGTTCAAATACAATCTTTAAAACCACATTTGTAACATTAAAGGCCTGCCTCATACATTCCCTTTATTGTTGTTGCAGGAAGTCCCGCCTTCCTTTCGCTGCGCTGTCCAATCACAGCTATCGTTTCGTCACTGTACGTCTACTGTACATACATTACATCCTACATATATCGCCTCCTTTCCCTGCAGAGCAACTGAACATCCGCAATCAATAGAAAACGCCTGTGTGTTAAAGGAAAATGCATTAGTAAGTGATAAATCCTGAGATTTCCTGCTCTGGCTCCATTTCTCCTGAGACATACTCACCTACACGGCTCAGGCTTTTACAGAGTTTTGCTGACTTCAGCCCACCTCAAAAAGTGATTCGTTGTCAAACTCACACCCCGCAATGTTATATTTGAATTCCTTTTACAGAAGAAATTGATCATATCAGTAATTCCTTAGAGGTCAGGTGTTTGTCTGATTTGCATTTTCTTGTAAGAATCAATGAGCGCATATCCAAAATATTTCCCTGCATCCGGCTTTGTTTGTAATTTCTTATTGTGGGACTTTCTCCCTTTTTTCCCCCCTTTTTTTAAAATCCAGATTTCGTACATACCATGTTGAATCCTCATCCTTGCTTTGTTTGTATTCCACTGGCCTAATTTTGAAAATGATATTTGTGTCAAGTGTAGAAATAAGAACCTTTTTTTTAATTTTAGGACTTCAGAGGCTTCTTCCCCCTGGATGAGCTGGGGAGTGTTGCTGGGGAGAGGGAACGCTTCTCTTATCCTGCTGCCGCTGCCACCTGAACCCGGATAGGTGGAAGAAAATGGATGGATGGACTTCAGAGGCGGAGCCAAAGAGGGTGGTGTAAAAGATTTAAGAACAGCAGAAAGATGAAGCAGTGATTTATGTTTTTACAGAATATGAGAGATACTTTTTTGTTTTACTCTGCTTTTCGATTATTTTTACCTATTCTAAGGTTCTTCGATGGTTAGAACCAATTTGGCGATGGAGAACCTTTAAAAAGAAAAACGTCAGCTGATTGTAGATTAACTATACATCAACGAATTTAACATTAAAAATATATAAATGTAATAAAATAGCACATATTTTCATCTATAAACTGAGAAAGCAGCGTTCTGTTTCTGGTTGTAATTCTGCATTATTCTACAAAAGCCCGTTGGGATGAAAGATTCTTTCTGTGTCACATGATTAGATTCATCCACACATGAACATAAATGGACTTTGACTGATGATTTTTATGACATCATGTTGTGAAACCATGTTTAATTTGATGATTTGTGATCAAAGTCACTATGACATGTGTTATAAATGGTCTTATTTAATGTCATCTCTCACGTAGAAACAATCCAGTAATGTTCTTTTAGGAGTCATGTTTTTTTTTGTGTGTGTGTTTTTTTTTTTTATAAAGGGACACCTATGACCTCTAGTGGCCAGCAGTGAAACTACATCCAACTTTAGTTCTCACTCTCGGTTACCGGACAGCACAGAAGTCTGCGAGTGGTGATTCAGAGGATTCTGAGCAGAGAATGGTGGATTATTTCTCTTATCATGCTCTGTTGATTTCCAGCCACTCTCTTGGCATTCACCGCGTGCCTTAATTGTATGGACATTTAAATCAAGGTCCGCTGTGAACACTAGGAGAGAGGAGTCATATTCTTCTGCATGTTCTTCCCCTCCTTTGTCTCCTGAACTTTCTCAGAACATCCCTCACACCTACTCACTCCCTTTTAATTCATTCTCCTCTAGATTTTGTTTTTAAGCTTCTTCTCGCTTTCTGCTCCAATTTCTCTCTTTTTCTTCTCGCTCTCAAATATTCCCACTCAATTTTCTTCTTCCTGTATAGGGAATTTTTTTATTTTTTTTTTGCCAATTCAGGTCAGATTTCTCACTGCTTCTCGTCAGTATGGCATACTTTTTTGAATTTAATCTCTAAAGCAGCTTAAAAAATGGCTGACATGAAATTGGAAACGCATATACAGACACCAAAAATTTGTTTTTTTGTTTTTTTTACAAAAAACATAAATGTATTTATATGGATACGATGAAATTTTACGCTATTGAGCTTGAACAATACTTTTTGACGGTGCCTCCATGTCATGTCTAATCCACTTGGGGGGGGTCATATTTATCGACTAACATTCAAATATACACATAAATATATTATATAGTACTTTAAGTATTTAGTACAAATGTACTCTGCACATTACCTAAACTGATTGTTCTTCAGTTTAGGAAAACGCACCAACAGACCACATTACTGATGATGAAGGTACGCCGTTTCCACTGGCTACAACCTCCACGATGATTATGCTGAATGTTGAGACTATATGGGAAACAATTACTTTCTGCTCCATCATAAATAGTAAATCAATGGTGGAGCATCTCTGTCCCGTAAAACGCTTCTGCCTCCTCGCCGTGCCGCCTCTCGGTGTTTCGCTGCAGTGCTTTGTCACTTCCTGCGGCCTCAACTCCTCACAACTCAGGAGAGATGCCACAGTGGGTCCATGGCTTTGAGTGTGGTTCCGTGTTGGTGTGAATCCATGATCTAAGTGTCAAGGATGTCCTGACCTCCACATAACAGGCGCCATGCAGGGACAGATCTCAGTCAAGGTCAAAATTGACAGGGCGTCCATTTATCCTCTGGTTTTTGACGGTTAACAGATTCGAGTCTTGGATGTTTGTGGGGAATCATTACTGCTGCTTTTGCAGTTTTATCGTTCTTTAAATTATGCCAGGTGTGTGTCTTACGCCATAGTTGTGACCGATTTCCGACTTTGTGTTGAAAAATCGTCGCACAATCACTTTTTTATATTTTTAGTTCCTTCTATATTTGTGGCATTTAAAGAACTGGACCCATCGGAGAGGCCAGTATCTAACCGAGAAAGCAATATTCAGCAGTTCTCTTCAGCATCCCTTTAACCATGTGACCCTTCCTCAGATTTAGATTTAGAGTGTCATTGAGATGGATTGTCTTACTGAAGTCTCTGAACACTTATTTAAAATAAACTGAAATAATGACGCCTGAACTGATTAAAAATGAATCAAGTCAGATTTGAGGAATACGTAAAACGTCGTAATGCTCCTTTAAAGCAGCACTGCGGCTCATTTACGCATCGTCCTCCATTACCCAGCAGCAGCAGCGGCAGCAGCCATAATGCACGTTCTTATACACCACTGCATTAATGACACAGCTGCAAGGGAGGAAGCTGCTGCTGCACTCTTCATCCCACATGAGTGCACAGTCCTGTCAGCTCTCAAAAACATCATGTATTTTTTATTTTTTTTTTCTCCTCTTTTCGTTTCTAATCCGACGTGCTGCAGCCGAGGGAATGCAGCTGCTCAACGGCTCCCCGGCAGTGGAGATCCAGAGGTGGACCCATCTGCAGTCTCATTAACTGCTGAAATGCTAATGACCCAGATAGCTCATGTAGGCTAAAATTGCAGAAGGGGGGGGAGGAGGAAAGGGGTGGGGGTGGGGGGGTGGATGCCTTTGTGGGGGTCGGGCGTGTGTGGTTGAGCCTATAGCCTATTATAAAAAAAGAAAAAATCTAAAATTGTTCCATTTACGCAGAATCCATTATTATAACATTATGAATAAACGTTTGAGCCCATTACATTACATCACAGCAAATTACATCCTATAATAAATAAGATGGTGGTATTTTATATGATTATAACTCCGTAATCCCCCCATTATAAACCCCCCTATTAGAGTATTTTTACGCAGTATGCCTTTTAATGGCATGCAATGCAATAATGCATTTTTGTACTATCTGAAGCTGGATTTGGACGTGTGTCCTGGTTCCTGCGCACAGAAATAAGAGTTCCCGCAGAGCACGACAGCACACTGCGGCTAAAGCAGGAGCAGATTTAGAGCAGATGACAAAAAACGGATTTAAATAAACGCAGTTGGCCTATAGGTGGAAGGAAAACCGGGCAACAATACCTCTCAGCGGCAAGGAGCAGCAGCATTAATGGCGCAGCTTGCTTTTTCTTTCATTTTTTCTTACCATCTGCGGACATTTACTCGGGTTTGATGCAGACAGAAAAAAAAAAAAAAAAGCAGACAGACCTCCATAAAAGGCACCGATGCACGAGCCTCTGTTTGTCCGGCGATAGAGCGCTTTAAACCGGCTTGATTTGCGTGCTCCGCCCGGTCCGCGGTGCAGTCCTCTGGATGTCCATGCAGGGATGCTGAGGATGCGGAGGAAGCGGAAGGATGCTGAGGGGGATGCGGACGTCGGACCGTCGCTCTCCTGCAGCTGAATCTAAAAACAATAAACAATCATTTCTCTCCAACTATTCTATCACAAATAGTCCAAATCCATTGGAGTGTGGAGCCGATCAACATCCTAAACCTGCAAAAAGGAGGATTTGTGTGAGCTGGGTGCAGCCAGGAGGAGGATCCTGAATGGATGGAGGGAGAGAAGTTGGGCGCAGTCAGAGGGAGAGAGTAGTGAGGAGAGGGGGAGGGGTGGTCCTCTGAAGAGAGGGAGTCTGATGCTTTTTCTTTTTTTTTTTACATCCTCAGCTCCAGCTTCAAGCGCTCTGCTTTTCATCCTCTTCCAATGATGCAGGGAGGGAACGAAGAGTTAGAGCATCTGTCAAATCAAGTCCCTTTTATTTAGGTTCATAGCGGGATCATCGCCTTTCAGGAAACCAAAACCAAAAATCCAACAGAAACGCAACGCAGAGCTGAAACTCGGCTGTAATTAATAGCTTTCACAGTTTTCACCTAAATGGATTCAAGAAACATTTTTTCATTCTTCAGCACGGACCAAACATCTAAATAAAACATGCTACATGAATATTAATTAGAAAGGGTAGAGAAAGAATATGACAGAGTGCTGAGGGAGGACTTGTGGGTTTGATGCTGGAGGTGGGACTGCACCAAGGATCAGCTCTGAGCACCTTCTTGTCTGCCGTGGTGATGGACAGGCTGACAGATGAGGTCAGGTTGGAGTCTCTGTGGAGTTTTGCTTTTTAACTTAACTTAACCAAACAAATAATAAATCTTAAAACGTATGTTTTATCTTGTATATTCAACAAATAGAGAGGAACCTGTAAGATAAAAAAATAAATAAATACTGAAGAAGCAAAAACCTGTTTTTAACAGGTCATTTTTTAAAAACCCTTTTTACTGTTTTCACAAAGAAAAATGTTACGGAAAACTTCATTCTTTATGCATATTTTATTTGGAGGCATTTGCTGATTTGCTGACTGGGTGAAAAGTTAAAATAGTCATTAAAGCATGTTTTTAGAGAACCACTATTAGACATTTAAGGTCATTTAAATAATTCTGTGCCCACAAGCTTTAATATGTAAAAAAAGAAAATCCTACTTAACATTTGACCTGTGGTGTCCGCCAGGGCTCTTTCCTTGGCCCCTTACTCTTTAGCACATACATGCTGCCACAGGTTGAGATTAGAAACAGATTCAGTCACATTTTTCAATAAAAAAGAGAGACTCAAAATCAGCTCCAGCGGCTTGTTGAGCAGGACGTTGAAAAGTGAGAAAACAAGCCGTATTTATGAAAACGTACATGAAATAATTCCAGACTCTGTGTTTTGTGGATGGAGGATGGAGGGTGATGGGGATCCAAATATTTAAGATTCCACCTGTTATTGGTTGGTGTGACCTAAATCTTGATGAAACATTCAGAACAATCAGCCGGTGAGTCGTACTGTAAAAAAAAAACAGCTCATGCAACTTGTTTTGTAGCTGAAATAAGTGCTGTGTTAAAGCAAAATTGATTTTTTTGCTTCTGTGGTTGTCTTTTTATCTGAGCGTAGCAATTCGATCTTGTTTGCTTCATTCTTCACTGGTTAGATTTTCACACGCTGAGGAAACCAGACAATGGTCAGCCCTTTTTCCCTGAGCATCTCCGAGGTAGTCGTCGTCGAACGGCGCCTGTCCCTGTCTGCTCCGCGGCGGCCTACAAACAGACCTCTTACATTATAGACGATCCTCACCTTCACACGGGGATAACCAGGCACTGAAATGAATATTTGCTTCCAACCTGAGCAGTGTTCCTTCTGGGTTTTTCCATATAACCATATGGCTTATCATCTGTTCTCCAGCAGCCGCCCCCCCCCCCCAACCCATCCACCACCACCAGCCCCCTCCTATCGCACTGGGAACCAGTAGACTGATGGGGGGCTGCTGTGTGCTCATTTGACTGCACCATCCCCGCCACAAACCATGAACTAATCACCGGCTTCTATTGTACGGAACCTCATTGTCTTCAATCAACCGCATACGCCAGTCATTTATGTGTCTGTGTTTTTATTGTCTCATTTGTACGTCATCTACTTTGCACACGATGAACATTGAACACACACACACACACACACACACAGGCCTATGCATTTGGTGAATTTACTTTCCGTTTATTGTCATTCTATTTAATCCATTTAATTGACGTCAAGGTCAGTTGCATTGTGTTTGATTACGGTAGCATAATAGAATAGAATATGTTAATAATCGTATTTATGCTATGTCCGCATCATATTTATTGCTACATATTATATTATTATCTTGCTACGAGATGATTTGGTTTCACCTACTTAATTATTAATTTAATGAAACTCTTTCTGCATTAAAATATTCCGTAAACGCCCGTCTCTGCTGAATCCATTGTCTCTTGCAGCTTATCCGTTGCAGGGTTGCGGGGTGGGGTGGGGGTGGGGGTCTGGAGCCTATACCAGCAAACAAGAGACATAAATTCATCTGTTTTTGGATGTTTTTGGACTGTGGGATGACATCCAGAGGGAACCATCGCACACCCAGGAGAACTCACGACCTCCACGGAGGAAAGCCTCCGAACGGGCTTCAAAGTCTGGCGCTGATGCGGCAGTGCCAACGACCACCTCCTGATTAATCTACGCTAGTTAGTACGTAGGAGGATGTGTGTTTGCTAACAGGAAACATCACAACAAAAGGAAACGGAACAGCGGCGTCGTTTGCCCAAAACATATTGACAAATGATCACACGGCAAACGGAGCGTTTAGTTTTTTCCAACCATCATTCATTTAATTAAGGACCTATAATTCAGTTTTAAAAAAAAATATGATTCAAAAGATTAGAAACGACACGCGTAGATTAAAAATGACACGCGTAATAACCTGGGCAGCAAGGTGGCGTAGAGGGCAGCCCAAAGGCCTGGCAGCAAGGTTCCAGGGTCAAATCTGCCTCTGGCCTCGGCGCCTGTCTGCTGGAGTTATGTTCTCCCTGGCCCGGCCGACCCATCTGTGTGGGTTACCCCCGGGTGATCCTGCTTCAAAGCATTTCTTGTCATGTGCACGGATAGAAACAGGTTTCCCTGTACAAAGAAATTCTTCATGCAGTAATTGTAAAAAAGGTGACTCTAAATTGCTCATGGGTGTCAAAGGTCGTTTATCTCCAGGTGTCGGCCCGGTGATGAACTGCGGACCTGTCTATGGTATTCCCCTTCCCTTGACTGTCGGCTGGGTTAGGATCCATTCCGCTGCGACACTAGTAGGTAAGCAGGTCTGCAATAATATAGAGGTGTTAATGAGATTATGCTTAATGAGTGGGTTGAATAAGTCAAAATAATGGGAAAACTAGAAAGCACTCAGAGAGCTCAAACCTCAACTGTACCCAAGGTAGACATTATTGTGGTCAGAACCCATTAGATCGCTTTATTCAGGATGTTTCCTAATTACTGAACCCATCTAAATATTAAAACCTCCCAGGGGTTTTTATCATCAGTGGCGTCAAAAGAAAATATATGATTTAATTGTCTCATCTAGATCCATTTTAAAGAAATACATTTTCTACCATATAGTGGTGAGCCATAACATTATGACCACTGACAGTTGAAGTCAGAATAACATTTATTACCGCTGTACAACAATCACAGAGCCATTTTCTGGGGTGGGGGGGGGGGAACTTAAACAGAATATGGCATTCGGTGGTTTAATTTTTCAGACCGATCAGTGTTTCCATTTCCCAGAAGGGAATTATGACCCAGGTCTGAAAACAACTGGGAATAGAGTTGGAACATCATGTTTTCTCCACAAGTTTGCGGTTTGATTTTGCTTTGTCTATAATTTCTCATGATTTTGGCAATATATTAAAAAGTTCTTTTCACCGAAAACAAACAAAAAAAAAATCATCTCTTCCTAGGTTGACTATCCAACAAATTCTTCACCTTTAAGAGATATCTTGCAAAAAAAGAAACGTGGGCGAACAAATGATTGTCTTCATTTGGTTTTAATGAAAATAAAAAAACGCATATTTATATTCACTTAAAACTATATATTTTTTTAACTTACATTACTGGTTACAGAACTCAGAAATGATACGATTCGAAGCATCATTTTGGATTAATTACCGGTATTTGTGTGTGTTTAGAGGTGACGTTAGGTTTCTAATGTCTACTTGCAGTCCTCGACGCTGCGGAGAGGTTAGGTAAACTGCTGTTACGTAGCTGATCTAGCAGGCAGGAGCCAATCGGTTGCTGCTTTTTTTAATCAATGGTGTCCTCTTCCAGGCTTCGTCTAGTTTGGCGTCACTTTGTCAACAGTAGGATGGGAGAGATGGCTTCCAAAGCTCAGATGCCGACCGCAGAGACAGCGCTGCCTGGCCGGAGTGACAGCACAAAAGTTTCCGGTAAGACTGATTCGCCGTTTGGAGTTAGCATGCTAACGTTAGCATCAGTGGATTTGTATAACTTTCTGACAGAAGACTTTATGAAACTTTTACCTCCCGTTTGCCGGTTTATGTGGGTTTTCTTTGGCTAAAGTTCATGCTACGCAGTCCTTCTGCGACAGGAACATTAAAATACTTAAAGGCTTAATCGAGCCGTTGGTGAAGTTTGTTGTGACGTAACCCGGAAGTAGACGAGCGCAGCCGATCTGGGAAGTATCAAAGTAACACAGTAAAGAGGTTAACAACAACAACTAAAAAACAACAATCATAATAATAATAACTAAGGTACGCAGGTTTATTTCCACAAGTGGTTGACCTCCTTAAAAAATAAAAAAAATAACCGTCCTTCTACACAAATGATATTGAATAATTCATCTGAAAGACATTCCAAATGTTATGTGAAATAAATCAACGACACAAATTAGAAACAATAACATTTGATAATCCAAACACACTGGTTGTTTGCTTTATTTATTTACTCTATAATCGCTGCTCTACTGTGTGGCTATCTTAGACAAAAGTGTGATTTGTGTGTAGTTGTGTGCGTGTGACCAGACTAACAGCAGCACTCAGTTGGCAGTCGGGGCAGTTGGCACCAATCTGCCCCCTCTTCACTAGAAGTGAGGGCACGGAGTCTTGGCATGTGATGAATAGATTGACGTTGGCACTGCAAAAAAAACACAAGAGACACACAGACACACATACACACATACACACACATACACATTCACTAGCCTAAAACCTTAAACTGGGAAAGATGTCAGAAATGAGTAATAGTAGTTCGTAAATACAAAGTGTGAAGGTCTTGTGGATGAGTTATATGTTGTCTTTGATGTATGGTAGGATGAGAGCATCCCAGAGTGAAACATGTGGATTTAAGGGATTTCGTATGTTAAATTTAGTTTTGATTGTCTTGTGAGTCTTTTATGTTTCGCGAGGGCGCTGGAGGAGTTTGGACAGTGGAAGGAGGTTGCAAGAGCGGAGAGAGGGCAGGAGAGTTGGGGGTCCGGGACAATATGGATGGGTAAGATGGGTGGAAGGGTTCAGACGCAGTGGCAGACATGCTGGAGCTTTGCCAGAGCTTCTTGGGAACGCTGCCACAATCGAGAGATGAAGGAAGAGCGAGGGAGCAGAGCAGAATGGACAAGCCATGCCTGCAGTGGAGAGACTTGGCAGGACTTCACCTCCTTTGTCTGTCTGGCTCAGGGCTGCAGCGCCAGAGGGAATCAAGAAATGTCCAGGCGATGTGGTGCTGGTGGATGGGGATGAGCTCTGCCGCATCTCAGGGAAGAGAAGAGAGAAAAAGTACTTTGAAAAGGGCGATCCAAACCTAAAAAACCAGGCAAGCGGTTTTTCTCCTTTTACAATTCTGTACTGGAAACAATGGAATCGACCCAGTTACAGCGACATAGTGATACGAGACTCCAATAAGTGACACGTCGACTTGTACTTTTAATGACGTCTAAGAAGCCTTCGTATTTTTACGTTTGTTTTTTTTTGTTTTTTTCAAACAAACTTTAACATTTCTGAACGGGATACGGATGAATGGTTGACTTCAGAGTCTGCGGGTACCAGAGGAGGGCCGATCCTGCGCCATGCGAGAGGTTTGTGCGTGAATGCCTGTTGGGGTTGTGGGACCGGTTGGATCGACTGATCCGGTCGGATCGGTTGGATTATTGTGAAGTGTTTGGAGAAATAAATATGCTTAGTCTTTAGCATATTTATTTCTCAATAAATAAGCAACCAAAGATGTTTTTTTTTTGTTTTTTTTATCTTCGCCTGAGGGTTGGAGGAGGTTGTTTGATTTATTCCGTTTATTTGTGTGTGTATTTCTAGGACAACTCCATTTAAAAAAAGAAAAAATGGATTTCAATTAATATTTAGGGGATTGTGTGCCGCGGGGACGGGAACATGTGACTAGATTTTAAGGCCCACCTGGAACAGTCAGAAATTTGCTTGGCAGAGGTCTGAATCCTCCAAACGCCGAACCCTCTTTGTTGTTGGTACAAAGAACTGCTTTGTCTAGAAGCTGAAAGTATGTCAAGTATAAAACCCAGATCAATATGGGCCTAAAAAAACGAAAGCATGCGTGTCCACACCGCCTGACCACTTCAATATCGCCACTCGGTTGATTTTGGAATCAAGCCTTTGGATCTCAGATACGAAACGGCGCAAACAGAATTTCAGATGGGACTGAGAGTCCATAATTGACCTGGATATTGACGGCTTCACCACCAAGTCCATTTTTGGGGTTGTTCTTGAGATTTTAATTGCATCGAGTCATCTTAATGAGACGATGAAGTTAGCCCAGCTGTCATTTGATAGACTTAATTAACCAGGCTGAATAGTGAAAAAGTGCTCCACTGCTCTCTGGGTGAAAGTTTCACTCCAAAACTCCCAGCATAATCATTGCAGGGTGTGGTTGGTGAACTAGTTCTGCTGCACCTCTAACCGGGGATGTAATGTGGTGTGACTGTATGAACTGGATGAAACTACGAGATCTGAAAGTTGAAGCCGATGCCAAAGCGCCTTAAACATGCTATCAGGAGGAAACTCCGCTGTTTGTCCTGTAGTTTCTAAACTTATGAGGAAATTGTCCTCATAAGTTGATTTATTACCTCAGTAAAAGGTTTACAAATGAGTGTATGGTCACAGTTGTTGGTTTCGGTTCTCCTTCCATACAGCATGATCATTTTATTATTAATGACCTAAAGGTTAGAGTGAAAAATAAAAATAAAGCAGGTTATGCTTTACATTGCTTATTGCCATTTTTTTTTTCCCACTGAGTGGAGAGACTCTAGAGCAGAGGGGTTAAAACTCAATCACAGAGGGGGCCAAAATTAAAGACGGAGATCACACAGAGGGCCGAAAAGGACTCAGATTGGCCATGTTTAATCTCAGGTATTCAGACCTTTTTATTCATATTTTATTAACAAATCCCATAGAATTCTGAACCAACCAACGGAATAGAAAATACACCAACTTACAGATTAAATTCAAAATAGATTCTAGTTTCATTTTTATTTCTCCCTCTCTATCAGCATAGTTTCATAGAATAATTTCCAAATAAAAGTTTTTTATTCCCAGGCATCAATAATAGCCAGAAAACTTTATTTTTAAAAGTTACTAATTACATCGTAAATCAATCGGTTTTTAATGAGCCATATCAACAAAAAGGAACTTTAAATGACTCTTGGGAAATGGCTGGGCTGATTCGGCCGTTTCTTTCTTCTGTCAGAGTAAAACAGTAAAAGCAGGCGGTTGCTCCTCATAACTGTTCCTGCAGTCAGGAGCAGCTGCTCCTCAGAAAACAGTCAGGTGTATACGAACAGCCTGCAGGTGTATCTCACATTATTTCACATTGGGTTTTTAACGCAACAGCACTGACACACATTGAACGGCTGAACACGTGCGTTTATAATTACTAATACAAACATGTAACTTACCAATACGTTCATTATTTATCGATTGAATTATTATTTTTTTCTCATCTAAATCTCGTTTCATCCCTTCTAAGGATTAGCCTAAAGTTCATTACAGTGACTGGATAAACGCTGACATCTGACAACAGAGGGGCAGATGCTGGCACTCTTGATTGACGCACAGGCTATCACAGTGCATTCTGGGACTTGTAGTATCTGTGGTGTTTGTCCTGTATACCAGCAAACCAGTGATTATAAAATGTGGATATTGTCTCGAGGGCTGGATATAATTATCGTGCGAGCAGGATGAGGATTCTTCTCTCATTGGCTAAAGGGAAAGCACTGATGTCATCATCTGGATTGGTTGTCCTAAATATCACATATGTTTGGAAATGATCTCTGTAGACCTGATGTGTCCACAACTAGACATGATCTGCAGTTACCTCACACAACCAGATAATCTGGACCAAAGATCGGGACGGACCAGAGGTGGCTGTCTCCTCTGATTGTTGTGACGGGTCGGTAGGCATTGAAGACCCTTGTGTTTCCGAGGACTGTCTTTGGAAGAGCACCTGAAGGAAGGAGGATTTTCTAGGATGGTTCCATTCGGAGTTTAGCTTGCTATTGCTGTTTTCTCCAATCTTACCAATCCCATTACACTGTAATGAATTTGGCTTCTGCTTACGCAACATAAATGAGGTCCAACTCACACGAGGAACCAGAACTCTGATTTCCCTCATGTCCTTCTTCGAATCCGCCAGAATATTACCGTTTTTAAGATTGATATGTTGAACAAAACCCATCAGTTATTTTCTAATATTCATTGCATCAACCTGTTTACCCTTCCCACTCCAGAAAAATGAGTTCAGATGAATATCAGGAGAGATTTTAAGCTAATAAAACTGCATTTTTTTACATTCTGAACACCTGAAAAATCCTTCAGACCAACTCTTTTCATTCTCTCCATATGAACAACTCCCAGAAACTCCAGCTGTAGTTGCTGTAACTGAGTAACTGTGAATTCACTGAGACGGTCTTCTTACTTCTCTACTAGCTCTATTCTTTCATCTCAGGAGCAGATGAAAAGCAGGATTGGACCATAATGAACAATACATGGTTTATCTCTTTAGTCGACAATAGAGCATACAGGAAATAAAGCACGTACTTGTTACCGCTTCCTAAACGTGGGCATTGTCAGCCTTTTTCTTTGATGCATGTTATCGGTAATTTAAATGATTTATAGAAATAGTTATGGATATTTAGGACTCAGATAGAGCAAGCGTTCACCAATGCATCTTTGTTTTTATAATACGGCATTGGAGCTAAAAGCAGTAGTTAAATAACCGTTAAAGGTAAGTTTTGTTCAATACAAATACGTTTCAGACAATAGCTAACTCGCTTCCTTTTCAACTTCAAGTTCAACTAAGTGCAAAGGGCTTTTGCTTTAATCTTTCTTTCACCAGTTTTCCATATTTTTTTAGTAAATTTAACTTGGACTGTTTTTAAAGCAAAGAAAGGGTATTGTGAAGAGGGTTTTGGGTAATTGTGATGGTAATTATCACTATTTTCAGATTTTGTCATCAATTCATCATTGGGGAGAAAATAATGTGCAGATGATATTATTGCTGCTGGTGGTGCCTGTTTGTCTTTATCTCTGTTAGTAGGATTACTCAAAATGTTGTAAACGCATTTTGATTACATTATCGTTAAAGTAGTGGTGGAAATCTGGATTCTGGATCTGCCCACAATGATTAGACCAGAATGTTACGGTGACATCCCTGTAAAACTTACATCAAATCCTGGTTCCAAAGAGCATCCCAGATCGGGAGATTTAGAAGGCCCACTGAAAAGCTCCTACAGAAACGATTGGCATGAAGTTACAGCTGGAAGTGTGCTGATTCAGTTTGATCCAGTCCAGTCCAGTCCATCAAGCTGGATCCTTAAGAAAGGACCAAAACAACCGTAAGACTGTGCCTCTGTTGGATCAGCATTGTCTCCTCCCAGTTTGGGTCTGTGCTTGATCTGGAATTGAGTTATTTGGTAATAGGATTCCATTGTGGGAGAGCTGGAGAAGAGGACCGCTCCCTCACTTGATCCAACTTATTTACTCTCTGGGTCCATGAAATTGGACCAAAAACAGTGTGGAAGTACCATCCTAGTAGTTTTTATAGCCGCCCTAGAGCCAGCAGAAGTCCTTCAATGGCATGTTTAGACTTTTGCTGGCAACATGAGCGTTTGGCAATGGTAGGAAGATAAGTCCAAATACTTCTACAGGCTATAAGATTTGATTTATCAGCCCTTTTGTCTCATGTACCTGTTGCAGCAACTGTTCAGGGTAGTAAGGTTCAGACCGTGACTCCTCATTCCTTCTACCTTTGTCGCAGCTGTTACCATGACGATGCGGAGGGTTTGCAGCGAATGAACATGTGTTTTTGAGTGCGATCCCATCAGCAAAGCTCTTTGTTGTTTCAACAGTGGTCTGATAACCTTGACGGGCGAAATGACAGGCGTTTAGGTGGAGAACGTGAGAAACATAGTGGATGAGTGAGAGCAAGAGATCAACGTAGGAGGGGGAGGACAGGTGGAGATGAAAAGATGGAGGCACAAAAGAGACTGCGGCTGAGAGGTTAATTGGGTTGTCGCTCAAGGCATTCCACACTTATGCTGTTTTATGTGCCGAAGCACAAGACGGTTCTAAGACATCTGCTGGATTCAGTCAAAAGAGTTCGATGATCATTGTCATCACTGCTGCTTTCAGCTAAGAAACATTCAAAAAGACAAAATCGATACTTTCAATTTCTGACTCTGAACGCATCACTCGCACCGTTATTCTCCGCCGTCCTGACTTCTGTAATTCCCTGAACAAATCAAAATCGCTGCGACACAACATCAGGGGGTCAACAACCAGACTGTTAACTTGGACTCCTATTCTACCTTCACTTCACTTGCTGCCCATCAAGTACAGCAGTCAGTTTAAGATTCTTTAAACCGCTGACAAGGCTGTCTGGTTTCTCTTGAGTTTCAGACCTTCTTGTTACGAACCGGCCCCCTAAGGTCATCCAACCAGCTCCCGCTGACTGTACCACCAACCAGAGATGACTTCTCGTTCGCCGCCAAAGCTCCTCCATTATGGAAAAACCTTGACGCCCCCATCAGATCAGCTGGGTCTATTGTATGATGCAATTTGTTCTGATTCTTGTACGGTGCCGGGCTTGGCTTGTTTTAGGATTTATTTTATCTTATCCAGGATTTTCTTACATTGTAGGCAAAAAAACTCTCTCTCTCTCTCTCTCTCTCTCTGTCTCTCTCTCTCTCTCTCTCTCTCTCTCTCTCTCTCTCTCTCTCTCCTTTATTTCCTACTTCTGCGTTCAAAAACAAGAGAGCCCTGGACCATATCGCACCACCGCTAACCACGTTTTGACTTTTTTTGGCATTTGATTTTTCTAAAGCCCGGTTTAAATGCCAGCGGTTTTACTTTGTGTTTTTTAACAAATGTCCGCGTTCACATGACAACATTATGAAACGGATCTTTGTCCGTATGGTTCTGCAAAAGCCATTGAATATGCTGTAGCGTTCTTGCCAAGCCAGTAGTTGACGGTGTAACTTTAAAAAACGTTTTTTAAAATTCATTTGGTTTGTTTTTGTTGTTTTTTCCCACAAAAGTCCTTGTTGTGTAAAAGCCTCCTTGCATGGTCGTCTGTGTGAATACCATTTCCTCAATGACTAAATGAACCAAGCCACTTTACAGATTCCATGGCTGAAAAGGTCTAACCAGTCCACTATTTCACTGCAGAAGGAGTTTTTTTTTTTACGCCCCCCCCTGCAACACTCAGCCTCTCTCTGCTAATGGTTCTGAGGGATTGATGGAGTCAAACCCTCAAGCTAACATATGCGGTGACATATTAACCTCACCCACCACTCTAATTACGTACGTAGCTGTCAGTCTAGTGGTTCAAAGACCTAAAAGATGGAGGGAAGAGAACAAAACGGGGAACAGGGTTTTGGTGCAGGTGATAATTCAAAAATATTATGGCAAATGGACTCTTCCACCAGAGAAATAAAAACCATATATCATGATTACTCAGGTTGTTTTCTAGCAGCCTCTTTGCTGCTTCAGGGGGTAAAAGGAGGTGCTGTAACTCCTCAAGAGAGAACTACTTATTCCAATTTATTTCTGAGAATGAATTTGTCTTCTTAGTCTGCAGACTTTGTGGTTTTCTCCGGGCACCAAGTCTGAAATGCACTATGCTCATAGAAAATCACATATTTTGCTTCAGTGCGTCAGAAATTTGCTTGTTTTAGTTTATTGATTCTCCTCCAACATCAAACATTAATCAAATTTTAATTTCCATCCCGATTGTGGCTTACAACTATTAAACGAACAGGATAGAGCGATATGGACGATTAAAGTGAGTGCTCTGCCCATACCACCTGACCACAACTTGACCAATCCCAGCGGCGCCATGCTAGCATGCTAGCATGTTAACTGTCTCGCAGTCCAGACAGGGTACGTCCCTAAATGCCCCCAAATCCCCTTCGTTGTACAAGCAATTCCCCTGATTGGGCTCTTCAGATTATCAAATTAAATGTGAAGTTATTTTTGAAAAACTGTGTTTTTTTCAGAATAAAACAGAGTAAAAAATATACATACAATCTCAAAAAAATGCTTCAACTGGTAACACTCAATGAAATTAAGTTTTTCCAACTTAATTGAATAGGTTAGACTTAAAAGAAATTTTTTTTTAATTTAGATTACTATTTGAAGTAATTTCTTTAATTTCTTCAACAATTTTCTTTTTACAGTGTATTATTTAAAAAAAAAAAAAGGAAAATCCAGGTTTGGAAATTCTTCAAATTTCTTCTTCAACCCTTTTTTCTTTTTTTCCCAAACTTGACTTGAGAATTAACCGTGATGAATTATATTTTGACTTTGTACATATTTAGTTCTTTCTTGTTCCTATGTAAACCCAGTTTTCAGGAGGATATGACATAAACTGATGCTTTTGTTTTATAATTTTTCCACGGATCGGAGAATACGTTATTTTTAGCCTTCATTTCAGTTATTGGATATTTAACAGAACAACTAGACCAGTTAAGACAGATGGGGTATTTTTAAGTCTGGGTTTAATTTTAGTTCAGTAGTTGTTTAGATGACGGCTCCAAAGACGATTATTATGTTTCCCTACTTCTTCTAAAGACAAATATTGCAACGAAAGGGAGAAAAAATGTCTATTTCATCGGGATGTGCAGATTCATCCAACCAAACTAACCTAAACTAATGAATTATCTGAAGATTCAGACTTGATTGGAAGAAACCTGATCCAAACAGAACCGAAAAAAATCTCGGCAATCTCAAGTTTGATAATCACCGACTAAAATGAATTTGTCAATAACGTCAAGTGAATGTTTGGATTATTCTGGCAGAAGAGGAAGCGCTCTTTACGTTGTGTCAGCTACGTCCTCGCCGTTTATGTACAGGTTTAGACCTCGCCGTCGAACAATATTGGCTATTCTCTGCAAAACCGTCGCTGCCGGCGAGGCAGTTCGCTTATCTAACAAACACTCCATTTATAAATATCAATTATTTAAGCAAGTACAAGGCTTCCTTGAGATGCGTGCTGCGAGACAAGCATCCGAAGGCTGCCGGCAGCAGAACAATAAGGATACTGCTGATGGTCGTAATGATGGGCAGTAATAAAAACGATGATGGCAATCAGAGAAACAGATTGAGGGTCTCGGATGGAGGGGTGGGGGGTGGGGGTGGGGGGAGATGTGAGGGAGAACACCGTAGCGGGGACAAATAAATGGAGGGTAAGACATGGGTGTGGAGGAGGGCGATGTAAAGGGAGGACGATAAGAAAAGGAGGGAGCAGGAGGAAGATGAAGAAACCAGGCAATCAGAGAAAGGGAGAGATGCGGGAGGAGGGGAGGGTGGAGGGAGGTTACTTTGTAGATTTAATTGCATAGCAGTTGAGGCAATCTTTTGTGTGTGTGTGTGTGTGTGTGTCAGTGTGTGTGTGTGTGTGTGTGTGTGTGGACTCCTCAATATCCCCCTGCCAGACATTAGCTGCAGTCATTCATTTATCACTGTCAGATCTGGAGCTCCAGGGGGAGGAGAAGTGGGAGCCCTGGTTGTTCAGGCTCCCGTCCAGGTTCAGCACAGCGTTGTGAGACCTCAGTCTGGTCTTGGGGTCTTTAATCTCCAGCAAGCAGGTAGCTTAAGACGGAAACCAGAAATGAAAAAAAAAAAAAAAACGTCAGTTGATAGAACTCATATATATTTTGGTGGGTGTTGAATGTGAAGATTTGGATTTTGCTCGTCATAGATGCACCATAAGCTGTATGGTGAATATTTTATTCTAGTTTGTCCACAATTTTGCATTTGACCACTGAAGTAATTGGCTTCAGCTTCAGTGAAAACCAGAGGGGCACCTATCGATCGCCGCCGGAGGTCAACTTTGATGCAATCGGCTGAGCAGCCATACTTGAGGTCGATTGGCTGCTGGTTACACACATGTGTCATACACAGATGTGATTGACAGGCTACCACAGCTACCCGACTCCAAACATCTCATAAGCTAAACCAGAAAAGACAAAGCTTGCAATTTCTAACACCAGTAAGGACAAAATAAGTTCCGGAGGAACAACCCCGAAAAACCTTCTGAGCAACGAACTTAATCACACGCTTCAAAACGATCTCCCCGTGGAACTTAGTCATTTTAAATAAACCAACGTTAGCAGAACAGCTAAAGCTAGCAGGAGGTCCGAGCCAACCACGAGCCCTGGAGTCCCCGAACAAAGCCGACAAATAACATACAATGGATGAAAGAAAGGATTTCAAAGTTTTATTTTCCATTCAAAATGTCCAAGAAATTGGTTTAAGAAACGCACAGCAAGGAGGACGGAGGGTACGTTCATTTCATATTGTCTGAATACATACACAATGCCGACCAGCATTACTTTCTTTGTAATGTCTCAAAATAAAAGCACGTAAAATACATTACTCATTATGATTTTAAAACTTTAGTGAAAAATAGGCGAAATCGGTCAAGAAAATTGAAATCGGTGCACCTCAAGCTTTTCATATTGTGAAAATGTAAATTTGTCAGGCGTTTGGTACCGAAACTTGTATTATTGTGAGCACGTTAGCCTGCAGGGGAATCCCCGGGAGCTATAAAAGGCGTCGGTGAGACGGCTTTACATGCTGATCAATCTTACATGTTCGCAAATTTTAAGAATCCGATGTGTCCTAGCTCACGGTATAAGAAGCTACGCTATCCTGCGAATGATAGCTCATGTTTTTTTTCTTCATAGCAGAAGTCTTGAATTATGTTGCGGTAAGGAGACATCCAATAGATGGAGACGGATTTGCCTCTTAAAGATTTTAGGTAAAAAACAAAAAACAAATATCAGTTGATTAAGATTAAAGTCCAAGGCCTCATTCATCCATTTAAGTTTAACGGTAAATGGAAAGCGAGCGTAAGCCGCAGGGTTGATATTATCCCAGGTCGTTGTTCCCCCATACATGATTGACATCATTACGCAACGGGTGAGCAATGGAAGGAGGACAAGAAGTTGAGAAGAGAAAGTGCGACAAAAAGACAAACCACGCCAAAGCATGACTCAGCGCTCCGTTTGTGTGCTGCGTCACGTAAAGATAATTTGTAGAGCAATTAACCTTTAAATTGGTAATGAATCCCTTTTTAATGGGCTGATTAAAATCTTCAGGAAAGCAAACTCCAAGACTCAGTCCTTCTAGTGATGGATTATTTAATATCTTTATCGAGGATGAACCAGCAACAACTCTGCGAGCCATCATACACACCCACACACACACACACACACACACACACACACACGAGCTGAAATAGAGCAGCACTAATGATGGAGAGAGAGAGTGACTCTGTCTCTTCCACAGCTTCCCAAATCCTGTCATAATAATAAGCCTGATCACAGAACAGGCCTTTATCCATGGTGACATCTGTGAACACACGCACACACACGCACACACACATTTGGACCCAAAATGAAGTGGCTGGCTGTTTGATGTGAAACGTCCTGAATTGCCTTCTTACCTCTTTCACTGCGGCGCCCTACACAAATAAAAGAAAATGAATTCCCAGCGCCAGCGGTCAGAAACTGTCATTTGGAGGCTTTTAATTGAAATAGAAAATCCTCTGGAAAGAAACTGTGGATTGAAGTAGGAGACGAGTATTTCAGGAACATATCGTGTGTGTGTGTGTCCGTGTGTGTGTGTGTTGGTGCGTAAAAGCACACTGCCCTGCATAATTGTGCTTCTTCAGTCCGACCAGCGCGCTAATACAAGGTTAAACAGTGCTATGAAGGCACAAGAAACTCTTCATCGTCCCTCAGATATAGACTGCTCACTTCCTCCTCGCACAAGAATAGGAATACAATTAATCCACAAGAAACATTGTTATCGTTCCCAGTGAGAGAACGAGGATCGTGAGAACAAGCATTTCAAAGGAGGATCGGATGGAATAATTACCCTCTGGAGAAATGCTAACAAATATCGTGTGTGTGTGTGTGTGTGTGTGAGTGAATAACTGTGGAATACTAATGAAAGTTTTTGAGAAACTGTCTTTTTTTTTTAATCTTGTTTCCTTTGTCTAAGCTTCATAAGAAAATAGTTTTACTTATATCTGCCATAACTTTATAACCACTGACAGGTGTAGTCAGAGTAACATTGATTATCATGTTACATTGGTGGGTGGTGGTGGGTGGGGGGGGGATATAAGGCAGCAAGTGATCTTTTTTTTTTCTCCCCCTCAAAGTCGGTGTGTTGGAAGCGTAAGAATCTGAGGGACTTTGCCGGGGGGGCTACAGAACATGATCTTATGATGGCTGGACAACTGGGTCAGATCAGCTCCAAAACTGCAGTTCTCTTCAGTTCAGACAACTTTATTGATCCCAATATGGCAATTTGTTTGCAGCTTGCCCGGTGCATACATTCAACCTCAAGAACTACAGCAACCTATCTTATAAATAAATAGAAAAAAAGGGGGATTCATTCTCTTGCTATCCCCATCCGTTCATTCATCCGTTCATTCATCCGTTCATTCATCCGTTCATTCATCCGTTCATTCATCCGTTCATTCACCCGCTCATTCATCCGCTCATTCATCCGTTCATTCATCCGTTCATTCATCCGTTCATTCCAATACTTCGACTTAGACAAACGTTATTGATCCCAAATTGGGAAATTCCCTTGAACGCATGATGGGTGTTCACCTAGCATGGCGCCATCTTGCCATAGTTGCCATTATTATTAGGCTTCTAAACGCAGACAATACTCATTTTAAATGACTATTTTTAGTATTATTATTATTATTATTTAGTGTTCATTCCGGGTCTTTTCGGTGGTTTATCAGTCTGCGGTGGTAAGTACCAACCAAAGTGCTCAAAAGGAAGGATAACTGGTGAACCGGTGACAGGGTCATGAGCGTCATAGGCTTATTATTGTGTATGGAGTGAAGGTTAGCCCCTGTGTTCCGGTTGCACAGAAAAGCAACTGTAGCACAAAATTCTGAAACGTTAATGCTAAAATGATGATAGAAATTATAATATAAATGTGTCAGAACATACAACGCACCATAAAGCTGTTTTTAGCTCCAATTGGCCAACACAAATTAGGAAGGTAGTTTTAATGCTATGGCTGATGGATGTTAATTTTTAAAGAACCTGCTATAGGGGTCATACAAGGTTGACCTTTACCATCCCATACACCCATACTTAATGTGGAATAGTTTATATACATCTCCTGTAAAGCCTCTGGACACTGTTGTGATATTGTACCCTACATCTTTTCTGTTTTTTTTTGCACATTTGAATGCTTTCGATTTTAACGTCGGTTTGGTCCATCACCTACTTTTTTCAATCCTCTTATTTTGACCTCTCTTACTGCTTTTGGCTATTAAGTGCATTTCGGCACACATGAAGGCATTTTGGACTCTGAATCTTGCTCTTCTCTTTCTGTTGGCGGCAGATACTGATTCGGCTTTTGCGCCGTTATGTCTTATGTCTCTCCCTCGCTCTCTCTCTCTCTCTTTCTCGCTGGCTTTTGGTGTAACGCTGGCTTATCAGCGCACACACACACACACATGCTAGTGAAAATGGTGAACCTTATTAAAACAAAGCCCAACAACAGAATAATTCAAGCCCTTTTGCTTCGTTAATCCCCAATCCACTTCGGTTCGTACTCTTACCTTCAGAAGCAAACTAATTAATTTGGTGCTCTTTTGAAGTGTTAATAATAATTTGCTGCCAAATGCTTTGCTGCCAAATCCTTTCCTAACTGCAGTACGTGCAAAGTGGGAAAGTACTTATTTTGAAAACAAGTTTTGAAAACACAAATGAAATGAGAAGGATTAATGGGTTATGCTTTTTCGTGTTATTGCGTTGTTATTTAAGTGTGTACAATACATTTCCATACTGTACTGACCATCGGCCCGGAGGGTGTCTCAGCAGGTGGATGAAACTACTTGTCTAACTACGCCAGCACAAATTGGGTTTTTGATCTCCCGTTTAAGCTCCTGCATTATCTTCAGTCGGTCCAGAACTCCGCTGCCCGCATTTTTACCAGAACTCCTTCTATAGAACACATCATGCGGAACCTGATTTCCAAACTGGATCTGTTGGATCTCAGGTTAACAAATACCATCACTGGTGCTGTTAGCCTGCAGGCTACCGGCGATAACCACGGAGGGAAATAGATGATCCGCTGTGGCGACCCCTGAAAGCGAACAGACGAATGACGAAGAAGAAGAAGAATTTGCTACCCATCATAATAAGTCTAAACTCTACAGCCAATGTTGACCGCCAGATTATGTTTGCACAAGATTCTATAGTGATCGTTCCAAAAATCATCTTTTAGGTGTGAGTGAGTGTGTTTGCATTCAAGGGTGACAACATTTCATCATCTGACAGGACCTTTCAGATCATACATGCATTGAGATCTTCAGTGGGACAGCTTTTCTGCTTTTTCTGCTTCTAGCTTTTGTTTTTATTCTTAATTATATCCTAGTCTCCACACAGACACACAAACCCAGACACACACACATACACACACATACACATTAGGTGGTTAGTATTCTGTCTGAACTTATTGTTTTCCCCACTGACATTTACATTTAAATTGTTTTTCTCCTAGTGTATGTGTGTACATCCACACAAGTGTCTATAACCAGTAATGAACATGCTTTCACTGGTCCCTCAAGGCAGCCATTACTAACACACACACACACACACACACACACACACACGATAAAGTGGTGGACAGAGAGTATGTGCATAACTGTTAAGATGCAAAATCTTAAATTTTAGTCTTTATGTTTTTTGAAGGATAATTGTTTTTGGCCTGTAGCCCAGTTTGTTTTAATCTTTTCAAGCTTAAAATGTGATCTGTTTCATGCAAAATGGCAACAACTCTGGCGATGTGGACCAGTCTGGATCTTGGAGTGCAGCATTAGAGGCTGAGGACTAAAGATCTGAAACAGGAACATAGCAGTTTTAGCTGTGTTTATTGGTATTAATTACAATTTCAAGCCAAAACACAAGTCCAGTTGCTTTTGACTCAACCCCAGATTGATTGGAGGCTGGTAAGAGCTGCAGAACTTTAGGTCAAGAGGGTTGCATAGGGACCAGATCCCTGTGAAGCTGGAGAAACAGGAAGTTTCTGCTGCACAGCAGGAACAGAGAACAGGTGCAGCTCTGGGGCTCATGACATCTGGGCTGCAGAACAGGAAGCAAACGACTGGACGTTTGGTTGGGTGTTGACAGATGTGGCGGACTGATGGACAGAGAGGTCTGACTAAGGGGCCTGGCTGACTGGAGCCCTGGGTGGGCACCTGCCTTGATGGGAGTCCGCTGGGGGGGGCTGCTTCCTTATTTTTTTTGACTCAAAGGGTAGCCTGGTCCCTGAGACAGCGGACCACTGGAAATCATATTAGGTTAAATCTGGAAGATAACCTCCAAATTCAGGAGCTGTTTTGGCAGAAGGCGAGAAGGCCAGGGTTCCCAGCAGTGGTCTTTGACGAGTTCCTAGATGAGAATCAGATGTGGAGATTATTGGGGACAGAGGTTTGAGAAGAACCTGTAACAGATATCAGCCATGCTGGCAGAAAAAAACTAGGATCAACCAGGGATAGAGGTCAACCAAGCCGTCAAATGGGGAACAGGGACAGAAGTTGGCTTCATCAACAGAGCAGGATCCGTTGTTCGCTAGGCTGGAACCTGGCAGTAGGTGTTCACCAAGTCAGTGACTGTGAAGCACACTGGGACCACGACTCTTTGCTGCTGGTCTGCAGTGAGAACGAGTAGCTGGACAACTGTGAGGATGAGGCTTGGTGTCAGTGGGTGCCACAGGAACTTATGGGAAGTCTGGTTTCCCGGAAAAGAAACTCCTGTCAATCATTGGAAGTGGTATCTTGAAAGACATTACCCAACCCAGGGAACCTGCTTCCAGGAGGCTAGCAGGCAAGTGGCTACTACTCCAGTGGCTTTCCAACAAGGAAAGACCTGGCAAGAGGCTAGCAGACCATTGGCTAGAAGACTCTGGAACTGTCCCTTGCAGGGACTTGGCACGCATGTGGCTAGCTGAATTCAGGGACTGGAGTTAGCAGAAGTGGAGGCTGCATTGGCACAAATTTTGGAACCTGGAACCGGGACTTGGTTGCGGAGCAGATTGGACAGTTTAAACCCTGGTTGAAAATAATGAGGATTAGAGTTTAGCTTCCACATAACATATACCACCTTGTGGTCCATTCAGTGATTCAGTCTTAGTGATAATGGGTTTTTTTTGTTTGCAAAAAATTCTTAACACCATGCTGTCAACATGAATGAGGGAAATCCATAAAGAAGTAAAGACAAGATCTGACGAACAAAATACGGCACATGAGGAGAGAAATTTAAAAAAAACAACAAAATAGGATCCAACAAAATTAAAAATCATTGATCTCTGCATGTATTCTCATCTTTATTACCATTAGTTTTATTATTTTTGTTGGCCTGTCTGGTTTGCTATCAGAATCATACAAAAACCGGTCGCCTGATTTCTGGAGTCCTGACCAGGAGTCTTAATAAGCTTGCGAGGGTTCAGCTCGAAATAGGGCGCTAACTGCTGATCGCACTGCGAGAGCTCTGGTGACGGTCAGGCGACCTAGATTTTATCATTGAAATGTGACGATGTAGTGATTTGAAGCCACACCAGTAAGACAGGGTACCCTCCTGTCGTCTGAATATATATTAATCTACTTTAATAGTTCAATCTGTGAGTTTCACCTAATCGCATGAAACAAGAAAAATATAAAAGAAATTGTATTTTTTTATAAAGGATTAGGTTTGATCAGCAATTTTCTGTCATGATTCCCTGCCGCGGGCTGATTCTACCGGAGGTGTTTAGCAAAATGTGCTTTTACATCCTGAGTAGTGAATATTATAGTTAGGGAAGCTGAATTATCACTTAGGCTGCTAGGAGAGGGAATGTGACGAGCTGCACCCACTTCATTCCCCAACACCCAATGGAGGAAGTCGATGGCTGTTGTACCTCCAAACCTTCCTCCGTCAGAATCTTGAGCAAGATGAGAACATATCTCTGAGAGACAGACCGAAACCTCCAGACAATCGTACACACACTTGCTGTCTTTCAGCTGGATGAAAGGCTGCCTGGCTGACTGTGTGTGTGTGTGTGTGTGTGTGTGTGTGTGTGTGTGTGTGTGTGTGTGCGTGTGTGTGCTGGCGTGTATGTACACCATATTAAAATGATCTGAATAAAGTGAACAGAAAAATGCAGAATCTGTTCGAGTTTTCGGGACAACAAACCTCAAATCATGCTTTGATGTGTGTGTTTGGGGGGCTGATGATTGCTTGGCAGCATCCATCTGGCTGCTTTTGTCTATAGGCATGCTGCCCCACTCAACAATTATGCTTCCATGCATAAAGACAGTGTGTGTATGTGTGTGTTTGTGTGTGTGTGTTTGTGAGAAGATGGGGGGATGGCATAAGGAGGGTGGATCCAGATGTTGGATTCATTCTCATTCATTCTACCCCATCCCGTTTATTTTAATCCATCCGTCCCTCCCCCACAGCATTGTACAGCACGCCATCTGTAAACACACAGACACACACACACACACACACACACACACACACACACACACACACCTAGCCCGCAGCTCAACCAGGTGGTTGGGTGGCCTCAAATGGGTCGTCATACACCTCTGGCTCTGTACTGATTGGAGTGAATGCAGCTCATATGAAATTAAGCAGAGCTGCTCTGCCACTGTTAAGTGGGTCACCGTGTGTGTGTGTGTCAGTGTGTGTGTGTGTGTGTGTGTATGCGTGATCATGAGGGGAATTCAGTACTCCAAATTTGTTTTCTTTTACTGTGGTGAAAAGAAGCTCAAGTGTCTTTTATTTCTTTTTTTCCTGTGTTCATGCAACTTTAAGTTGGATCACCTCTTCTTCTCATGTTTGTAACCTCACTCTGTCTCCATCTCCTTCTTCTTCACGCAGACAAACATGATGTCAACGGCAACAGGACCGTTCCACCTTTTCCAGAAGGGACAGAGATGGTCCTGTTTGGTAAGTGTCTTCTGGTCCGACACGCCGAGAAATCAAGACAGTTTGGTTCTTGCTAGGATGACCTTCATGTTTTAAATCATATTTTTTAATATCAAGATTCATAGCATTGTGATATTTTTCCTCATGAAATCTCTGAAACATGTGACTTAAATGCCCAAAAGCAGAAGAAGGATTTAGTGTTATTATGGATCTTGTTACTTGTTTGATGTCAGACTCACCCTGATGCACAAACACAACCGGAGAATTCGATTTCTACGTTTGATTGCTAACTCACGGTCCTTATATCACAAATAAATAAAGAACAAATGTCCCATTAGGGCTTTTTGGGGCGGTACCCATAATAGCATCACAATTCAAGACACGACTAATGCGCATCGATACGACGAAGAATAAAAAGTGAAGTGAAGAAGTAAAAATGCCTCAATGCATTCATTGAATCCACAGACTACCAGACTTCTTTTTTTTTTTTTTTACTATACCTCTAAACCTTTACATCCTTATTTTTGCCGTTGTTGAAACCTTTGCCTCTGCGCTGCCGTCTTGTGAATGCGTCGAGGTCTTCACAAAAAATGCATTGAAGAATGCGGTAAAGGACGGATACATCTTTTCAAAGGCATGTGTATAGTTTTGCACATAAACCTAGTATAAGTGAACCTCCAAGTTTGGTCAACCTGCGACAGAGTTATGTGGGTCTTTCCAGCAAAAGCAATGGGATTCCTAATGATTTCTCGATTCTGCCTTTTTTCCTTTTGGTAAAGTGGGTTTCAGTTCCTAATCAGTGAGTCGGCTAACAGTAGCTGACTTAATTTGTTGTTTTGTTACTTGCCGGGGCAAGAAGTGTCTGCTGGTTTTAAATCCACATCCCTGGGGTTTAGATCTATCCCAACATCAAATAAATAGCTGCAGTGCAAACGTATTCTCTTTTCTTAACAGTTAACACAATTCAAAACCAAAAGTTATAGTCCGTTTTGTCTTGACTACCGGGTTTATATTTATTCCCAAATCCGTTTATTTAAATAAACCTTTAAAAGTAAAAAGGAACCATCTTACCTGTGGACTCTGACACCCTCCATGATTCAGAGCTGCTCTATATAAATCTTTTCAGCTCAGAGGATTTTAACAGATTTTGAATTCCTTTCAAAAAGGTATGGGCTGCTTCTGGGGAGCCGAGAGGAAGTTCTGGAAAGAAGAAGGGGTTTATTCCACCCAAGTGGGTTATGCAGGAGGATTCACAACCAACCCCACCTATAAGGAAGTCTGCACAGGTAGTTTCCACACACACACACACACACACACACAAACAAACACTATATTGGTCTTGATCGGACTGGAGGGACCGTTTGAAAGGAGAAGTCAGCTCTTTACTGGGACACCAACTGGATCCAGTGGACGTGGTGTGAGGAACAGAAATAGTGTCTAAGCCTTCATCCAACTAATGAACTTTAAGTCTCCCATCCCACGTAATCAACTCTGCTGCCAGTACGCATCAAAACCTACAAATAAGATTCCGATGTCAGCGTATTCCAAACTGTTGGATATCAGTACTTCCTTTGAGCGATTCATAAACACGTTATTATTCATTTCTTGCCATATTACCCTCCCGTTTGCTGCTGTAACGCCGCTAATTTCCCCACTGTGGGATTAATGAAGGATCATCTTTTATGTCTTTTATTCTACACAGTGTACTAGACAGCATATCTACTGAGAGTCAATATATTGTGGGAAAGGAGACGCACAAAAAACAGAAGAGTGAATAATTTCCCCCAGGCCCTATTATACTGAGGCATGCATGAGGCCCCTATTGATGCCTGACCGCTCTGAGCAGACCGCGTCTGTGTGAGGAATGTCCAGACCTCCCATCGATTCCATCCTCGAGTCATTACACCTGCACCACCACCTGTCTTTGGTTCTTTCAATCTAGTCTTTTTTTTTTTTTTCTCCCCCTTCTGGACACATTAACAGATAACAGGGCGAAAAGTTTAGCTCTTGAACTGATATCTTATGTACGGTGTGTTAGCATACTTTCAATAAAAAACCCATAAAACAGCTGTAGTGTTGTGGGAAACTGTAAGAATCGCATTGGAATCAAACGCAGTACGTTTTTATCATTGCGTTATAGCATCAGAAAAAAGTTCAGACCGCAGACAGAAGGTTGGTAAAAAAAATATATATTATAAGAAGAAGAGGGCACTATCAGATTAGCGTGCTAACAGGCTAACAACACTATTGCGAAACAATAAACGGAATCGCATCAAATAAAACTGAATGAAAGTTAATATATAAAATGTGTATCACACATTTTCAAGAATTCAAATTGGTGACTATTCATTTTTGTAGGTAGAGGGTTCCAACAATGTCTGGTAACATTTTGAGGTAACAAGGGTTAGCCTGTTGGCATAGCAACACTGATTAATTAAAATGAAAAACAAATCCGATAGTTTTGCCTTTGTTCTCAGTCATAAACCACAAGTATTAGCCAAGTTCCTATTATGGCCTAACGAGATGAGGAGCAGATGAAGAGCAATCATCACAATATACCCAAAATTGCCTGAATCTATGTTGTAAAATTTCATTGTAATCCATCCAATAATTGTTGAAACATAGTAGAAGCAGAGGTTACGCTGCTCAGACCATCAATGCACCTTTAACGCATTTTATTTCAGCTCAGTATGCAGTTGTTGAGTCTCTTGGACTGGGCTAATTGCTGGGATCTACTAATTTATTTAAAGCTGGAGCAATAACGCCGTTACCTCCCTGGGTTCTCTCCCTGACAAACGGCACAGCTTGAAGGCTGAACTGTTTTTATTTTCATTTTTACACACAATAAATAAACTTTTTCTCACATTATGAGTTGCTCAATTTCTGACGAAAGTTCTCGTGGGTCCCAGTCAGCATCCATGTTTCCCTCGGGCCCAGCCCAAAAATCGCCCGAAGGGGAGAGGGAGAATAATAAGTTCAACGCAACCCAATTGTGCTAATTAGACTTTCTCCTTCAGGCGCCATTCTGTGAGGCACCACTACTATCCCTCCCTTACCACTAGTCTTACCAAACCCCTCTGCCACAATGGGCTGAATGATCAACTGATTAGTTGACTAATATTTTAAGATATAGTGATAATACGTCTCCATAAGGTTGAGATGCAGTACATGTACTCATTTCAGAAAGTCCGCTTGTTTCTGGAAATTTGGAATTTCTGAGTTAAGTATCACATTAGGCTAGTATTGAGTCACCAGTGGATTAACTGTTCATAAAACTTGCAGGGCAGTACATTTTCAGGGTTTGGAGAAAAACATGGCGTCTCGAAACCTCCTTCAGACTTTCTGTCCATTTGGTTCTTTTGATCAGTAGTTTTAACAATACCAACAACCTGTAGGTCTACTATATATATTTGTATATATATTTTGTATATAGCCCAGCGACGGCATGTTTTTAAAAAAAAAAAAAGAAGTAAGGGGCCGAGGACGGAGCCCTGGGGGACACCACAGGTCAAAGGATCAACCAAGGAGGAGGCGTTAACCATGGTTATTGAGAAAGTCCTATTCAATAAGTAGGATTCATTTCTGGTATATTAAACAATTTGAAGTCTTATTAAACAAAATTATGTAACGAAAAGGTTGAGATACTTTACTTAAAATGTGCTATTTCCCATTAAATATAAAATTATTAAACGATAAAGTGTTTAAAGTCTGATTGTTTTTTAACAGTTTAAAAGCGTGCTCTGCCCCACAAGTTGTCATTTTATGCTAAATTTAGATTGTCTGAGATATGTTACTTTAATGAATCACATTAAAGGGTAAAACTTCACCGTACAGTATATTACTTTAGTATAATACTCATATTACTTTACTCATTTGCAGCATGTATTTTTTTATTTGCATACACTGGGTAGATTTGATTATCAACTACCTTCTGTTCAAGTGATTGTCCGTTTAAACCTCAACGCTCTCACTATTTCCCAGACCAAAAATGTTTTAATAACAGATAGATGTGAATCGCTCTGAACTGCTGAATATTTATCATCACAGTGTCTTGGCAGCAAACTGAAAAATGACACTTTCCAAATCCGAAGGAGAGACAGGATGGCATATTCATCAGCAGTTAAATATTTACTATTAGATCATTGCGCATTCTCTTGTATTGAATAAATTAGCATTTTTTAACATTATTTTTGTCAAAAAGACAGGTGGTATTAGTAAATCAAACACAAGCGTGTTTCATCTCTCCTCCCATTTGAAGTTTCTCTCTCTCTCTCTCTCTCTCTCTCTCTCTCTCTCTCTCTCTCTCTCTCTCTCTCTCTCTCTCTCTCTCTCTCTCTCTCTCTCTCTCATATCCACTCTGTTCATTATTATTCACAAGGAAAGCCGTCGTTTTCTACAGTCAAAGGGAGTATGTGCTTCTTATTAAAGCATAAAAGGGAAATATTGAACTTGTTTGTTCATTAGTATTGTTATAGTATATAGCTTTTAAATCATATATCGATCCCATTAAATGTAAGAAGTGATCACTTGTAGGTATGACTTTACGCAGGCGCTCTTTAGGATTCGTAGGAACATCATGCTTCAACTAGTTTCCTCAGGTTTCGGTCAGATCAGTCACCCCGTTACGTTAAAACCTGTGTGTCCCTTTTCTGCTGCCAAAAATCATCTGTGATGCGTTGTGTGCTTTGGCGCCTTTCTGCCAGAACTGTCAATGACTTTTGCTCCAGTGGTTCTTCTGTGGGATCAGACAACACATGCTAGCCTTCACTTCCCTACGCATATCAAAGAGCCTTGGGTCCAAGGCTCCATGACCTTGTTTGCCAGTTCACCATTTGCCATTCCTCAGAGTCCTTTGGCAGGTACTAACACCTTCAGGAGTTGCTCTGACCCAGTTGTCTACCTATCACAGTCATGCTGGTCCAGTTATCCCTGCTTCAAACACATCCACTTTGAGGTTATGCAGTAAGTCATCCACTGAAAGGTACCACTACAACGATCACAGAAAAAATCAAGGTTATTCGGATTCCATCAGTCGCTGGTTATGATGTAATGGCTGATGAGTCATCATGTGGTCACAAACGTGACTCAAACTTATAATAATGTAACTCATTTGTCTGGAAGTGTGAATAGGCTACAGGAATTGTTACCTGATCCGATACTGACTCTAATATTTGACAAAAACACTTGTTTTAAATGAGCTTTTGTTTTCCTGTAAAACATGGTCTTACTTCTCGATGAATGCGCCCAGAAAATTCTTTGGTATTGATATCAAAAATCTAGTCTTTACTGTCCGTGGATCCACATCAAAGTGAAGTGGATACGTAAAGAAACCATTTAACAGATAATTCTACATCATGCTGGACATCGTCTCCGCGCAGCTTCATCCTCCTCTCTGCTTCCAAACACAACTTCATTTCTCATATTGTCCAAGATGAATTTATTCCTGTGAGACTGGCCGGTTGAGACATTAATTTAATACCGAGTGCTGCTTTGTCTCCATTCGCCAATATCTACCATAAAAATCCATAACTCCTGATATTAAAAAAGTAATAAGACGGAGAGAGAGAGAGAGAGTGAAAGGAAACCGGAGGTAGAACGAGAGATAGGAGGAAGATGAGGTGAAGCGTAATGGGTCACTCTCATTACTGACACCGGCTGCCGTCTGTCCGTCTGCAGGAGTGATTGTCCATCGCTGGCTGAAAGTTAGAATTCTCTTTAGACGGCTTTGACCTTTTCAAGGATAATACCTGCCGTTTCTAAGTTTTGAGGTAAGATTTGTCTTCTGAAAAAAAAAAGTCATCGGAAAAACCATCTCGACGCAAAGTCCGCTTGTTGCAGAGATTTCCTGTAGAACCACAAAGTCCCTGTCAGCAGGGGTCATGGAACCATAAACCCAAACTTCACATTATCATGAGTCAAGCTTGATAAAACAGCAGCTTTAAGATCAGGAAACTACAACTAACAATATTACTCAGTAAAAGAGTTTGAGGGTCTTTAGTTTCATGGCACCTCGTGATCAGATCATCCGTCTGATGATGAAGAGTGCACGATCGCTCAAATATTCAAGATCTGGAAGAAGCGAGCACCTTGAATTGTCTTTGAACTCCCTTTAAAGCCCTCAAAAAAAAAGTGAAGCAGTGCTTCTCCCACAAAAGTGTCAGTAAAACCAAATGTGTCGCATCTCAACTTGAAAACATCCCGGAGAGAAAGAAATAATCCTGATGGATGAAATGAAGAATCTCTATCCAGAATCTATCAAACAACCAAACCTATACGTGCCGTCTCTCCGACTGAAGCTCACATTAACTCTCAGATTCTGTGTTTTGCAGGTATGACGGGCCACACTGAGGTGGTGAGGGTCGTCTACCATCCAGAGAAGATCAGCTTCGCCAGCTTGCTCAAAGTGTTCTGGGAAAGCCACAACCCAACTCAGGGTACGACCCCAGTCACAGACACGTCCATTAAAGTAAACTTAGAAAGTACGGTGGGTATTTGTTGTAAGCCGCGGGCTCACTCTGCGATCGGAACCCCGATCAAGACCCTCACGACCGTCCGGCCGGTTGTCGGGGCTCGCTGGGCGTCCTTCGTTGTGCAGTTTACCGGAGGTCGGGAGAGCAAATCAGAAGCTACAACATGTCTGTCAGACGATCACATGGTTTTCTGCCATTCTAGAAATTTTGGCCAATTAATGTCATAAAGGAAGGACCTTGAAAAGGCCTTTAAAGTGGCCAATGTTTCTGGATTTGGCGCACATATGCTCCTAGTGGCGTGTTTGGGGTACTGCAGGATATTTTGTGAAATCTTGTTCAATGTGAAAATCATGAATGATGCCTTGAATTAAAGGTAACATTGTCCTTCAAACAGTTGTTTTCTTTATATTTGTTTACTTCAGAAGATTTCAGAGTCTCTCTCTTCTCACTTTTACCTGAGAAAAGAAATCACTATTTTAATTTTATCAATTGTTTATCATTACGATAAATCTTTTCATTTAGGAACGTTAATGGAAGGTTTAGATTTTAATAGATATACATTTAATGATAGATTTAAAGGACGTTAATATAAAATGAAATGCAGTAATGCTCTCTTATGCAGTTTTTTTTTATATCCGGAGGAATAAACCCTCATGTGATCGATCTTAAGTTCTTATTCTGCTCCTTGCGTCGCCAACCAGAACCCCTTCCTGCGTCAGGATTTAAAATGCAGGGTTCAAGATAACATTAGAAACATTACAAAATACTTCAAAATGACTTCATGTTTGATCAAAGTGTGCGGTTGACAGATTGACTGACATTCGTCACAATAGCAGGAGGTGCCGTCACCCCATTGGCTCAAACCTGCGAGTGAAGCACATTTGCGGCGAACAGGCTGAGAAACTGGCACTGAAACGAGGAAACGATGAAACGATAGACGATAAAAGGATCAGTTCACTGAAACCGAAAACAGCGTTCAGTTCTGCCAAGACAGACGAGTCGTATTTTTGGAAAAGCTGTCAGATGTTGTTTTCAGCTTATGTAATGCTGCCTCTGCCAAATTCCCATTTTCCTGTCTGTGTGTTTTCAGGGATGCGACAGGGGAACGACGCCGGGACAACCTACCGCTCTGCCATCTACACCTACACGAAGCAGCATCTAGAGGAAGCTCTGGCCTCCAAAGATCAATACCAGAAGGTGCAGTTATCCGCTTTTACTCCGCCCGTCATTCTCTCTCCTCTCTTCCATCTTTTTTCTATTCTCTCCCTTCACTCTTTTGCCATTTTTTTCCCTTGTCTTATCATTATTTTGCCCTTCTTTTACCCGTGACTTAATTTTCTCAGTCGCCACTTCTGCTGCCAGTCCCTCCTTCTCTCAGTCTCCCTCGGAAACAGTCGCAGCCCCTGTAATGTCAGCGGATGAGACGTGAAGTGTCGTGGGTGTGTCGCGCGCACACACACACACACACACACACACACACACACACACACACACACACACACACACACAAAAGATGTTCACACACTCCCTCTGTTCAACTCTCTCCTGCTGAGACTCCTGCAACGCTATCCCACCAGCAGGGCTTGTTGCCATGGAAACAGAAAAGAAGGAGGTTACTCTTTCTTCTCGTTCTATTCTTTTTATTCTATTCCAGTCCAGCCCGGCGCTCATTCCAATCTTCTTTCCCTTTCATTTCTGGTTCATCCTTCCATTTCTCTCTAAAACCATTTTTTTTTTTTTTGTCTTCTTGCGCCAGGATTTGTCTTGTATGGTTTTTAATTCTGCCGGTGGTTTTACTCTTTTCACGTCCAGCACTACTGAAGCCTCCGCCGCCTGACAGTTCAAACACAGTTTTTAGGATTTAGAATATAATGGAATATAATTTCATGCATTATCCGTAACCGCTTATTCTGCTTCAGGGTTTCTGGGGCCGACTCATAATATATATATATATATTATTTTATTTCTATTTTTTTATATTATATCTTTATGAACAAAACACAAAGAAAAATTATATAAGTATATATAAAAAAAATAATTTCTTCCGGAAATCAATGTTTTTATTTCGTACAAAAAGTAAAATATATAACAAATTGAAAACACCAGAATATTTGTTTGAATATTTCAACGGCTGCTTCCTGGGTTTAAGCAAACTGAGAGCTTTAGCTATTAGAGAATATTATTTCTGTTTTATATGTAGAAGTGAGGTAATAGGTTACTTTCACGTTTAAGTAATTACCACCGGGGAGTGAAACAAAGTCATTATCTCAAATAGGAATAATCAAATAACATGGTAGTATAAAAATATTTACGCTGGTTATTTCAGAATGCGTACATTCTCTCACCACCTGCGTCTTTAACATTTTTGCTTCTGCGTTCTTTAAGTGAATCGGATCGTGTTTCCTTCAGACGCGTAAACGTGTTGAACCTACCAGATTAGTTCCTTAAAATGACAATGATGTGAAAGTGAGGGTGGGGGGGGGGGATTCATCCAGTCGCGACACCAACGTGGAAAGACTCGCAAACCTGTTGGCGCCTCATAAATCTCCTGAAAAAGCTCCGTATCTCACCGCCATTATATCAGACTTTCTACAAACTGATTTCCCAGAGGCGCCGTAATGCTAAGACAATTGTGAAATTAATTTCACGCAGCTTGTTATAGTCGCAGGATGTTTCAGGGCCCAGAAAGGCCATTCAGAGGACAGAAACCGGAGAAGTTGCTGACGCGCGCAAATGCGTTTTTACCGGAACTCAGATTGAGGATTTTCAGATTATTTTTATAAATGTTATTTTTCCTTTTGCTCTTCAGTTTGAAGGTTGAAGGAATTTTAAAATCACAATACAGACTCTCTAATATATGATAACGGTCATGTGAATAACGGTGACTGTTTTGAATTAGGGTGAATGGATTAAGAATCATAGAAGGCATTAAATGTTAGATGCATTCATCATTTCTTCTGCGGAAATTTTCTCCAAGGATTCACTTCAAAAGCTTCTCAGGGTCACATGATCGTCTCAGAGCCATAAAGAAAAGTTCTCCAACATGCAGCTTCTTTTTTATCAGCCATTACATTATAACCATTCGTCTAATATTGTTGTAGGTCCTGCTTTGCTGCAAAAACAACCCCGACCCGTCAAGGAATGGACTCAACAAGACCTCTGACTATGTCCACCAAGATGTTAGCAGTAGATCCTTTAAGCATTTCAGAGAGTTGTAACTCTTTATGTCCCCGAAACGTCGCTGGTATTATGAGGTCGTCATTGCCGATCCTCGCTCCTACCGCGACTGTTTTATAGATCGTTTTTAAATATTATAGCCACTATAGAACGTAGTGCGAGGAGGAACAGGATGGATTTTGGGAAAGGTCAGTTGAATATTTCTGCGACTAGGGGAAGCCGTCGGAGACGACGTCATGATCGGCTGTTTACATCTTAAAACCTTTTTCCAGAAAAATCAACTGGTTCAAGCCGGTGATGGAAAAGTCTGATTTGGTCGAAAGAAAGTGAGAGAAAATCTTGACCTTCAGCAGTGCGTTAAATTGCTTTGTGTGTCTTGGAAGGTTAGTTATCGCCTAAAAAGCTGAACAGACACAGGCAATTTCCTTTTGGTCTGTGCAAGAAATTCGGTCCTTGTGGTTTTTAGCCCTGTAGAAAGATGCTGTTGATGGAACCTCTCCATCCAACCGTCATGTATCTCCCTCATTCTCCCCAGGTTTCACCTCGCTCTCCTTTTTTTTTTAAGCAGATTGTTTAACCCACCCTCTTCAATCTGTGTGTGTGTGAATCTGTGTGTGTGTGTGTGTGTGTGTGTCTCTGAGAAAGACAGAGAGAATGACAGAGAGAGAGCGAGTGAGAGAGAGACAGCAGTTGGCCTGTAGCAAACACATTCTATGCCAAACCATCTGGGCCTTAAATCTGTCCACCACAATAATCGCTTAAGTTGCAAAACTAGTGAACACACATATGCAAACACTGACTGCAGGGGTTTGTCATGTTCGCTCAGATTTTTTTAATGCTTGTAAATGTATATATATATATATCAATATCATTTCTACTAGAGGTGCACCAATTGCAATTTTCTTATTTTGAAGGATTACAGTGGAGGAGGCTGGTCAGCATTGTGTATGTATTCTGAAATTCTGAATTGTACCCTGCGGACTTTCTTCAACCAGTTGCATGACATTTCGAATTGAAAATAAAACTCTGTAAGCCTACATATCTATATTCTCTGAACAGCCATAAGATTACAACCACTGGCAGGGGAAGTCAGTATCTTTCATCATCTCTTACAGTGGCGCAAATTTGAACACAAAACATATTTCAGAGTAACATACACAATATTAGGATTGGAATTGGAATGGTTTTATTGTTAAGGCTGACTGGTGTACATGGTCAAAAATTCACGATATTTACATTTCTTACTAAAAATACGATTTAATGTTCATGTGTGATAGGGTCTTTACTCTCATTGTACCTGCAGCTAATTCCACTTATTCTACCTGCCCACTTCTTATCTGCAGTCCAAACCAACTCTAAGTGTGAAATTCATCCTAGCACAGAGGATTTTACCTAGTGTTGCCCACCAAAGACCACTATCCATCCACTCTGATCCCCCACCATCTAATATTCTCTCCTCCTCCTTTTCCAGCCGCATTTTCCATAGAATAAAAGAAAAGTGTTCGGCAGAAACTTAAGAAGAGATGAGTTCTAGCAACAAGGAGGACTCTGGGTAATTTGGTGTCGGGGTGTGTGTGTCAGCTGATTACATTATGTTCCCACAGAAAGAGATGGGTGATTTTGGTGTGTATGTTTGCTTCTATTAGGTGTGTGTGTGTGTGTGTGTGTGTGTGTGTGTGTGTGTGTGTGTGTGTGTGTGTGTGTGTGTGTGTGTGTGTGTGTGTGTGTGTGTGTGTGTGTGTGTGTGTGTTGTTTAAGGTACAACCCTTCTGAACAAAATGACATTGTAGGTGGCCGGTGGTGGTGGTTGTACGCCCCGTGAAAGGATCCTCCCTTTTCTTCTCTGGCCTCCCACCCATCGTTAGTGTGAGCACTGCACCTTTAATGGCCGATGGAAGTGGTAACAGTGTGTGGACTTGTGTGCCGCCTTATGTAATAATGTGTGCTCGCTAGGTGGGTGCGACCATGGGTGCTATAAAGCAGTGTGTCCTTATTGTTCTGGCGTCTCTCTCTCTCCCATGATAAAACCTCTCTGGCTACATTTTCCTTTCATTGAACATTCCTGCTGTATGTCCTTTACACAAAAAACAACTGCTTTTCTTTCCTTTTTTTTTTTCACCACCTCCTTCTGTGTGTGTGTTTTGGTTTTGTTTATGAAATCCCTCCCTTTCATATTTTTTTTTTAAACACGCCAGCTTCAACCTTCTTCCATTGCAGTTCTTTTCTCTGTATTTCTTTCTCTCTCCGCCTCATGGGTTTCTTATCAGCATTGTTCACATTTCCCCTGCTTTACCAGAGCAGTCAAGGTATTTGCATTTCAAATGAGGAAATCAACTTCTCTGACATGCAAATGAATGGATGTAAATTATGCATTTGTAGCAGGCTGCTAACACAGCAGCACCAGCGACCCAAACAAACGCAGGAAGCACTGGAAGGCAGGGAGGATGGCTTAGTAGCTATGCAACTAGAGCATTAAAATGTAACAATTCAGCCATTCTGCATATCGCAAGTAGTTTTAGACTGATTTCAGTGCATGTATTTAATCTAATCTACAGACATTACCAGTCTTGGTAAGATGTTATAGGTTTTTTTTGGTTTTTGTTGCTATAAAATGCCTGATTTCAAAGCAGCTTGTTCTAAAAAAAAAAAAAAAAGATTTCTGTTGCATTGTTTTCTTCATGATTTTTTTTTTTTTAAGAAAAGTTGCTGTGAAATCAGGCATTTTAGAACAACAAATATACCAAAATAAAATCTACAACATCTTATGGTCTGTTGAGCTGTTGTTTTTTTCACACCCTGTGTGCTCACCACCTGCAGGGGGTAGGCGTTGGCGTTAGGTGCAGAGCTTTATGGGTAGCAGGCAATGGAAAACACGGGGGCTTGCTAACCCCTGGAATACCCGATTTGCTTTTAGGCACTTGGAACGTCACGTCTCTGGCTGGGAAAGAACCAGAGCTTGTGCAGGAGACGCAGCGGTACCAGATAGACTTAGTCGGGCTCTCCTCTACCCAAAGCATTGGTTTTGGAAACCAAAATCCTTGAGACGGGCTGGACTTTATCCGTTTTCCGGAGTTGCCCGTGGTGAGAGGCATTGGGCGGGTGTTGGAATACTCACAAGTCCCCGTCTGCAGGAGGAAAGGCTCGGACGGTGGTCTGTGCCTACGGGCTGAACATTAGTTCAGAGTATCTAGCCTTCTAGTACTCTCTGGCTGGTGTCCTAGAAAGGTTCCAGCCAAGGACTCTGCGGTTCTCTTGGTTGACTTCAACACCCATGTTGGCAACGATGGATCAACCCGGAGGGCAGTGATTGGGAGAAACAATCTTCCTCATCTAAACCAAATAGGAGCTTTGTTTTTGTACTTCTGTGATAGTCATGGACTGTCCAATACAAACATCATGTTCCAACATAAGAACATAAGTGTACTTGGTAACAGGCCAGCTGAGGCCAAAGATCTATTATTGACTTCAAGGTCGTGACATCAGATCGGCGGCCATATGTGTTGGACTCCTGGGTGGAGACGGGAGCAGGGCTGTCAACTGATCACCACCTGATGATGAGTTGGATCAGATGGCGGGGGAGGCTGAAGGACAGACCTGGTTATCCTATGCTTACGCTCGCTCTAATTCATTCTCCATCACTCTAATTTTACTTCCGTCGTAAAAATTTGTATCCCTTCGTGTCTGAAAGGTTTGGTATAAATGTGCGCGGCGTGTGGAAAGATTCCGCCCGTCTGCTCTGACTCATAAATTACCGCCGAGAGGAGAGTCCCGCTCTGACCAACCGCTGTGTTGCAACTCAACCTCACGCTCTCAGATTAGATTGTGATGTCAGTAAAGTCGGCGATGAATCAAACAGCAGGGGGTGGAACACTAGCCATTAAAAAAGTTGAACTTGCCAACGTTAGATCTTTTGTATCTCCTCTTCTCTTTGGTGTATTCCGTTTTTCCCGGAGCATCGGAGACCCTCTGCGTTGGTTTGCTGACATTTTCCTTAACAGGTATGGCGAAACTGACGCCAAGAAAGTGATTCTCAAACAATTAGTTCTCACTAACTATCAGGAGCACCAACGTGTGAAATTACTCAGTAACACTCACAGTCTGATTGTTTTTTTGTTTTTTTAAGGTGCTATAAATAAGAAGAGAACTTTAAGAATTTCCCTGAGGAGTTCTTTCCGCCTTAACTGCGAGTTAATTCAGAACCGGAGCTATAGAACTTCACATTTAACCTGTCTAGAAATAATGTAATCACACCTTATTTCACTCTTTTACAAAACTTTTAGACTGCTTCTCCTCTAAGTGTTTTTACAAAAAAAGGGTTAGCAATCTGGAAAACAGTACATATGCTTATTTCCTAATTCACTTCGTGGCAGTAAACTCATTTTAGGAATAAAATAAATACATCTCAAATCATCCAACAGTACGGAGCCGCCGGAGTCCCTTTGGGGGAAAAGAAAAGAAGGTTTAATTAACTTGTGCACATAATTAACTTGTGTTCAAAACTTATTTTCCTGTCTGACGAAATTATTTACTGCCAATCCATCAGCGTCTCCTGATAGACAAGGTCACCGTATCACATGTAACAGGCTGACAGGGTCTTAAAACGTTTTATCTTCGCTTCGAAATGCCATCCAGTTGGTTTCAGAAACGGCATTGAGGAATTTCAGAACACATATACAATGCCGACCAACATTACTTCCGCTGTTATACTTCAAAATAGGAGCACTTAAAATACACTAAGCAGCAAACGGAAACATTGCCATAGTTTACAGAATCATATTGTAGACGCTTTTGCTCGTAGGTAGGGGATCATCATCAGCAGGAATCATTGACTGCACAAACTGAAGGACGACAGGCAACAGATACAATACTGGTTTTCAAAGAACAGGACCGCATTTGCAAAGTAGAATGTACCTTATAAATTCAAGACTACAACTTCAACTACTCTTTAGAGCACAAAGGGTGTGCCGCTGTTAGTCACCTCACGAAGGCTGAGTTCTTAGTAACTAATGTTTAACGATTCTTCACCACAACACCGTCAAACACCGGAGAACACCCTGCTGGTGGACGGAGAAAGGATTCTTTAACTTATAGATCTCCATCGCTTGAACACCAGACATTTCCTGAAATGTTTGGCAGAGGTCAATAGATGACCTTTATAGGTCAGAAACGCTCTCTCGCCACAGGAAATGACACGGTTGCCACCCAGGAAGTGACATGACGATGATCAAAATAAGCATTCACATACAGAAATAAGTGTTTAACAATAATTCAATTAACAAATCCAGGCACTTAACGGAAAAGTTAATCACAGAAAGTTGGATAAGTGCCGACACAAAGGGAATAGTGCCAATCATGGCCTGTTGTTTTGTTTTCCAAAGCTGAAAACTGGCTAAGCCTGTCAAACCAAATTGAAAAAAAATGGATTAATTACAGCATCACACTGTGGAGTCCAGAGAAAATGGATTCTGCTGGGTTTTAAGTCGGGGCAAACTCCCCGAGGCCTTCATGAACCCAGAGGTTTCTCACTCATGGGTTCTTGGTGGAGGGCGGGGCCTCTGAATGATGGAGGTGTTCAGTGGAGGAAACACCGCGGGTAGATGATATATGGTCCTTGTGTTCCAGTCAGTGTCACTCATCTGGTGAAGGGATGGATGTAAAAATAATTTCAAAGGTGGGTGCTGGATGTCTGTCTGCGAAATGAAACATCAAAATCCATAAAATGTGGAGTGTGTGTGTGTCCTCACTTGTCTGTGAATTTACCCACACGCCATCTGGGTCGAGTCATTTTTAGTGCGACAAGGAGAAGGTGTCGTCATCAACTGATTCTAGGTTGTTTTTTTTTAATTTGTCGGTGTGTATTCGACGTTTGAGCTGCCCTTGCAGATAAAAACAGCACATTTCCTCCTTATTCTACGTTGTTGATACGACTTTTGTGGGACGCAGCTTTGAGAAGATGAGTCCATTGGTTTAATTCAGGCGACATCGTCCTCAAACTTCATTTCCCAGCATACACTTCCTTCCCGTTTCTCTTTTCCTTGGCATATTCCTACTGCGCTTTTTGCCTCCGTATTTTTTTTATATTCCTCAGTACTAATGTTTCTGTGTTTGTTTTTATTCTTGTAATGTATAAAGGTTTTTTATTGGGTTTTTTTCCCCACAGATTTTCAGATTATTTATTATCGCCGTGATTTTTAGCGCTTCAGTTGAATGCTCCAAAAATCATTTTTTAAATAAAAAATATACTGCGGGCTGTGTGGGATATGGAGCGACCAGTGCAAATAAAATGAAAAACGTCACCATTTATTATTATTATTATTATTATTATCGATTATTTGTAATCCATATTGTTCCTGTCTTTGTCGCCGCTTCTTTCAGGTTTTGACGGGGGACGGTTTTGGTCCAATTACAACGGAAGTGGCTGAATCCCAGCCGTTCTACTACGCCGATGACTACCACCAGCAGTACCTGAATAAAAACCCTGACGGATACTGTGGTCTCAGAGGAACAGGAGTCTCCTGTCCAATAGGCAGTAAGGTCTAGAATGATAGTCCATAATGGCCAGTAAGGTGTAGATGGTCCATAATGGCCAGTAAGGTCTAGGTAGTCCATAATGGCCAGTAAGGTCTAGATAGTCCATAATGGCCAGTAAGGTCTAGGTAGTCCATAATGGCCAGTAAGGTCTAGGTAGTCCATAATGGCCACTAAGGTCTAGGTAGTCCATAATGGCCAGTAAGGTCTAGGTGGTCCATAATAGTCAGGGACCATCATCAGTCGGTGTAGTAAGGATTCCATGCGGGACTGGTTCCTTACTCTATAATGTCTTCCTAGTATTGTTTGCTCTGTCTCTCCCATTGGTTTGGCCGGTGTATAAATATAAACCAGTTAGATGTGAAGTCAGCGGTTTATCTAATAATAACAGCAGGAAGTCACATTCGACTCAACTTTCACTCCGGTCAAGCCAATGAAAGAGAGTTTGGCTGCGGTACTCGTTACACAATGTGCATTTATTTATCACTCCAACCATTCAGGTAAAGCTGAGTTCTGTTCATACTGCTCACAGATAAAAGGAAGCCTTCAGTGCAGCTTGAGATAGAACGAAAGTCGTTCGATTTACAGAAAACTCACTTTGCTGTAACTGTTACCTCATTAAAGCATTGTTTAAGAAATACGTTTTTCCCTCTGCGAAGTAAATGATGATTATTTAAGAACTGGCTCTTTTTGCTTTTTTTTTTGAAGATATAAAACATATTAAATGCATCTGAAACCTGACTGGTGAAAAATAAATAAATCGTACAATGTCTTCCATTTCTGAACTCATAAGAACATTTTAAATCTTCACGTATGCATTTCATTAAAAAATAAAAATGAAAAAATAAATAATGTATAAAATAAAATATGTTTCTGGTTCCCAGTTAACATTAGTTAACGTTAGTTAGTTAGTTAGTTAAAATTCTACCAACGCTAACTTCAACAGCAGTCATGTGACACTCGCTCTAGAACGGAGGCGACCAGGAAATTGATAAATTTGTGTTTTCTCCTCCATGCTGATTTTGGGTGACCTGTTTTCTCTGATCTCCCCCTGAAGTTCTGTTCCACTCTGTGACTCATCCCTCATCGCTGTTAATCTGCATAAACGTCTGTTTTTTTGTTTTTTTTAGAGTATATGTGTGTTTTGATGGCAGAGGGTGTGTTCTGAGCCAGGCCCTCAAAAGTTTGGCACTGCCATTACACAGTGGCGGGGGTGGGGGGGAACAAGATAGGGAAGTAACGAGAGCCTTGAACTGGCAGGACGCCATCTTGGATTTCTGCTGCGTTGGATTGCCTCCATGACTTTTAGGCCGTAGGACGGCGGCTTACCCTGCCAACATATTTTAGCAAAGTTTAAAAGTACCGAAACGTATCCATTTTTTGTTTTAAGCAAAATGCGAAAAGAAATGTTTATATTTGTTCATGTGGCACGGATGGAGAGTAGAAGTATTTTTGATTTGTGGACGATAGCCTAATTTTTCAGGTAAAAATGTGACAAATGTTTGTTCGACTCCAGCTGAGCTTTGATGGCGATCGATGATCTGACCAGACAACCGTTTGATCTGACTTTGTAGCTGGTAAAGACAATTTTACAGGACGCATTTGTTCATATCAAAAAAAGCTGTTTTTTCTTAGATAGAATAAAAAGGTCTGTAGATATTGAACACCTCACTATAAAACGCTTCCCTTCATTTTCAAACACTCAAGAGATTTAAACATGCAAAACTGCGTTTATTTATCAAATTTTGTGTGAGTGGTCTGTGTCTCTAAAAAATATGAAGTTATTTGAATTGTGATGATTATCTTCACCCTCTATTATTATAATGTGGAATGTATAACGCAATATTTAGACAGTCAGATTAATATTAGAGGCGCAACGATGGATCGGCGCCAGGAGGCCGAGTTTGATGACCGACCGGTTACCAGGTTACACGCATGCGGCATGCATATAATTGGTTTACGAAACGCCAGCAGGGTACATACATTTCAGAAAACATACACAATGCCAACCAGCCGTACTTCCACGGTAATCCTTTCAAAATAAGAGCACTTAAAATACATCAGTAATTATGGATTTCCGGTTCATGTGATGTGTATTTGTCCTATCAGAGTAAAAGCCTCCTTTGTCAATAGTAAACTGTAACACATCAATGATACATTATTACTTTTAGTCAAACTGAAGAAAAAAAAACAAAGTAACAGAATAGAAAGAAGCAACACGGCACCATCATTTATCAGGTGATATAATGTGACGCCAGCAGTTATTAGTGTTTCACCCCATCAGGGTTTGAAAACGGCGGAAACCTCCCACTCACGCATCAACACAACCTCTTGATGATGTCATCCGGTGGAAATGGCGGCTGCTGAGTCATTTCATAGTGACTCCCCAGGTTTAAGTCACCGAAATCACTCTTCTCTACGAGAAGCTGGTCACACTTGTGAGTAAACATCAGAGGAGATTTCATTTTCATCCCAATCTGGGTGCTTTTTCTTTTTTTTTGTAAAACTCCAGCTTTGGAAATTCTTCAAATCTTTTTTAAAAAAAGTCCTTTTTCACAGTTTTTACCTCTAAAAAAAATTGAAAGTACGACCCGCTAAATAAAGATGCTGAACGTTCGACTGATATGATCGTTGCACAAATCTGACAGAAATCTATTCCCTTCAGAATTTTAAAGCCAATATTACACACTTGAAAAAGAGGTTTTCAAGGATAAAAGGAATTTCAACTCAAATGTGAGACTTAATTTAATGGTGTGATGTCAGTAAACATTTTTGTTGTTTTTATTAGTGTACAACCAAATTTGAATCAGTTCAAATGTTTTCTGAAAATAGGGCAAAAAAAATGAATCCCTCAACACATGTACATCATCACCGTCATCATCATCTTCATCACATTGCTTCATTTGGAGCCCACCTGTCCAGCCCTACTTTTATCTCCCTGGTTTAAAGACGCCATGATGCTGCCATCATGTGGTGCGTTTAAGGTATGGATGCAAATTCAGAAAACTAAGTACTCAGTATCATATTTAAGTCGACTTTTATAATAAAGGCATACTTTAATAACTCAATTTAACTTATTTCTTTTAACGCTCTAATTCCTTCTGATGTTAAGGCCATCTTCCCTTTTTTTTTATTTTTAGTTTCCTTGTCGTCTCTGTCCTTTCAGTGTCAGAGAACCTGTGTGCTTCCTTTAGTAATGTAAAGTCTATAACTCCAATCTTAACGTAAGCTGGAAAATAGAAGTTTTAAATGATGATGATTGGGTTTTATTTGATCAAAAAAAAGTTTTCCTTTCAGTGAGGATATTCAATCGGCTGGGTCGAAGGTCAAAACTGCTTGTAAGGCGATTGGGGAACCAATCGTAGCATTCCACAAAAATGCGTTTCCTGCGGTCAGAGGTGGAGGTGGCGCTCTAATTTTTGTGGAGATGCTTTGCTGCTTCAGGACTAAGGCGACTTGCCGCAATAGGAGAATGTCTGATCGTCAGTCTGAGGCGACGTTAAAGCAGAACTGCGTTCGGGCTCAGCAGAACAATGAGCCCGAACCTCAGTCAGTACAGCTGAGTCTGACACATTAAACGGTTTTCATAGGCCTGGTCGATGTCTGGACCCAAAGTCTGACCCGAACCCGTATTGGTGAAGTGGCTGAAACAGTTTTTTCGCGTCGAAAGGAGCCAGCGGAGGTGGTTCAGGCATCTAACTACATCGCCTCCTTTTGGAAGTTTTTCAGGCAAGTCCAACTGGGCCGAGACCCCGAGGTAGACCCAGAACTCGCCGGAGGGACTAAATCTCTCATCTGGTTCGGGATACCCCAGGATGAGCTGGAGAGTGTTGCTGCGGAGAGAGACATCTGGAAATCCTCTCTCGTGTGTTTTTTTAGTCTATCCTATAATTCAGATGTAATTATAGAGTCCAACAAACATCAGTGTTGGCTCCTTGTTCAATCAATCATTCATTCATTCATTCATTCATTCATTCATTCATTCACTCACTCACTCACTCACTCACTCACTCATTCATTCATTCACTCACTCATTCATTCATTCATTCATTCATTCACTCACTCACTCACTCACTCACTCATTCATTCATTCACTCACTCACTCACTCATTCATTCATTCATTCATTCACTCACTCACTCACTCACTCACTCATTCATTATCTGTAACAGCTCATTCTGTCTGGCTCCTTGCTAAAATGAGCAAATTAGGATCGTGAATCGTCGTTATTTATCTGATGTAACTTAATCTTCAGGAATTGAAAAAAAAAAAAAAAAAAACCTCCATAGTCAAACCTCAAATGATGGAACATAATTCAGATAATTATAAACAGTAAGGAATACTCTATGTTATATTAATTAACGCGCCTGCACACGTCAACCTGCGTCCTTTCCTGGTTACCACCCTAACGACGTAAATACAAATGGAATAAATATGTAACGATAACAGGAAAAACCCACAAAGACTGCAGCAGCGCCGACCCGTTTATAGTAAAGGCCAAAAATCCTTTTGTTCAATCAAGCCTGGATGTAGAGTATATAGGATTTAAAAATTCTAAAATGTTCCTCTCTAACTCCTCCATTAACTCCTCCACTCCTCCGATCATGACAGGTTTGGACGTGGCGTGCCACATGAAAGTCCTCCTTGTTCGTTCTAATGGCCGGTTTGTGTTTTGCCTCTCTGTCTCTTAATCTCTTCTTAGTTGTGAAATAAAAAAAAAAAAAGATTTACGGGGACAAGTTAAGCGGTATAAGGAACCAAAAAAGATAACCCTGGTATTTTTTGTTGTTGTTTATTTCATGCAAAAAGCAATTCCGGTTAGAATTGGAATGCCCTCCCTGACCATCTGAGGGCTCCACAGACGGCTGACACATTCAAAAAAGGACTTAAAACTTTCCTTTTTTGGTCAGGTTTTATATAGCTATTATTTTATTTTTTATTGATGCTTTTATCTGCTTTTACTTTGTAGCACTTTTGAGATTTGATCCAAATGTAAAGTGCGTTATAAATTAAATGTATTATTATTATTATTATTATTATAGAAGCTCTTGAAAGTGTCTTTCCAGCCTTCCCCCCTCATCTCCTCCTCAGCCTCCTCACATAGGAGGAGAAAATCCTTTCAATCGCTGTCATTCTTTGACTTAGGCCAGAAGCCATTAAAGGATTTATTCAAGCAGGCCGGGCGTGTCGCCAGTCTGCAGAGAAGGCAGCAACAAGATCGCTGACGTCTATTGTTTTCCCTCTGCGGAGGTTGTTGTTTGTTTGGCCTCGGTTGCTATACGCCTTATTTTCTCTGTCGTCGCTGTTGTCGTTTTTCGATATTCCCGCTCGCCAAGAGTCACATCCACCAGCAGCTCCTGTGTTCCAACTCTCACGCGACCTGCTGAGTGGAGCGAACGATGGTTCAGGTTTGCTGATGACATCATCTTCTGCATTCGACCGGAGGAGTGAAAAATCAGACAAAGAGGAAGGTGATTTTACAGTTTCAGCTTCTCGTGCTAAGAATTCATCTTGTGGTAACATTTTACTGAGAACAAAAAACCCTCAGGGTTGTGCAATGTGTATTGTGTGCGATTATATCTGAAGGGTTCTCTTTACTTTGTGCAAGAGGAAATGTTGAAGCACGATCATCAACAACCCTCATTTACCAACCGCGACGAGACTTTGCTGCAAGACGTGGATCATCCTCACTTGATTGTTGGCGGCTTGAGTTTGAAAAGGCGGATGTTGCTCAGACGATCTCCGCAACCAAGCGTTTTCACCGCCACCTTCAGAATGTGAAGAGTTTGAGAAGCTTCCGGGTTGAACGAAAAGGAAAAATGTGCTTTATGACAAGGAAATCTACGGACCCCCACTCTAGTGTCTGTTAAGAAAAAAAGAATCCATCTGTAAATCTGTGCCCTCAGTTTAGAAGTATTAAACCAATGGCCAACTGTTTTGAAAATCATTTATCTGTTTTGAGTCATTTTTAAGGTGACAATTAGTAGACTCACAGTAAACTTAATATCTCGGCTGTGGAATGTTAAGTAGAAGAAAATACCGTCATTTGAGGATGACAATCTGCGCTCGCAGTAAATCGAGGATAAAGAATTAAAGATGGACTTTGGTAAAAAAAAAAAAAAACTGGGGAGGATGGAGAGATTTTTTTTGAATAAGTCGAAATCAAAGCTTTCTTGAACTGCATGAGGAATTTATTCATCATATTCATCAACAAATATACATTTTTTACGATAAATGTTCAAAAATCCGTGTCACTTGTAACCTGACAAACACACGTCATTCGTTTTCATGGTTTTGGCCTCAGCAAATGCATGAATGATTTCACGTTTTCCTGTTACCAGGCAGATTTAACGTTGAAGTGCTCTTATTTTGAAAGAGTCGAGCCAAAGTTGAGTTGGCCGGAGTGTTCCGGTCCAAGCGGTCCTCCTTGTTTTGCCCTTTAGCACCTGCGTGTTTTATTATTTTATAGTTTCAGAGTATAAGCGTTTGACACAATCCCCCTGCTATTCACGAAACACAAACAAAATTAAGACATGGCATCAAAACCATCCTTGCTGGTAAGCGTTCAGGGCTTCTAGCTAACTGCTAAGCTATCATGCTAATGGCTAAAGCTGAACCAATGATTTCCGGGCAAAGCATATATGAATAAAATATATATATATATATATATATATATATATATATATATATATACATGTATGTATACACGTATTTTTTTGTTGTATTCGAAATTAAATTGCAATGCATCAATCTCCCCTTTCCCACGCGCAAATTCTAGTTTTATTAATATGAATTTTACATATTTTCCTTCAACGTGTATTTCCCTTGATAGAATTAGTAGACAACCCTAACCCTAACCCGAATGAATGAAAATTTCATAAACACAATAAGTCAACATCGGCTTTTTATCCAATAAGACGTTCTCAGTCTTTTCATCTCACTTCAGACACATTTATTCACCCCGACAAGTCATAGAAAACATTCTCCAAAAATGATTTTACAAATCAGCACCACAAAAATGCATTCAGTGTGAACTCAGTCAACCTGCATCATTCAAGCTGTCCTTTAAATACACACATTTCTTTCTTTCTTTTATCTCTAGGAGCTGATAACACTTATACATACGTTATAGATGGTGTACATGTGACCACAGAAATAACTCTGCTGTCCAACTCGCTTCTACGAGTTTTGTTCTGAGAACTTTCAACCAAGAAAAAGAAAAGAAACTATGGAAAGTTTATGTCTTTGCGTATTTTATTCCATCATTGATCTAGTTTCTTAAACACTCTTTTCCATAAAATAACATTTTTCCTTTATACATATACATGCTGCCACTGGGTCATTTTATAAACAGGGTTCCTTCACATTTTCCAAGAAGAAATAGTGACCCAAAAATGAGCTCAACCGAACAGCGGAGCAGGGCGTGAGCGAGTCAGACTGTCCCTGGTTGTTATTCACAACCCTGTTAATATTTAAATACCTGCACAACCATTTAGGCTGCACAGCCCGCCTCGCAGACCTGTGCGAACACGCACAGACTGGCACCGAGCTGAGTCCGCCTGCCCTGAGCTACCTTTTCTGCTGCTGCACATTATTGAGTATTGAGGATTTCACGCTGAAACCGTTTTTGATTTTTCTATCTCGCCATGACAAGTTTATTAAACTTAAGAAAGATTACTCCAAGAAAGAATGACGAGTGTGGACTTTTCCTTTCATTTGAAGTGAAACTTGCATTTGAATAAGCAGTTTTTTATAAGAGTAACAGCGAGATAAGACAACCAGCTGATTGTGCATTCATACAAAACGGTCAAGCAGATTCTAGCGATCAAGACCGATGACAAAATTCAACGGAGGAGGTTTAACATCAAATGGCATCGCCGTATCTGATGAGTACATCCTGAGAGTAAATGGCGTTTTCGGTATTGCTCAACCCAACAAGTAACTTTGACCAGTTGATATTTAGTCTCTGCAGCAAATTGTCAATTTATACTCTGTGCTTAAATTGTACACTTTGATGACGTTGCCACCGAAATGTCTCTAGTTACAGATACTGGCATAGTTGTGCATGTATTTTTTCTCAAGCCTTGATCGCAATCGAGCAGCCTCTCCCGAAGAAACGCAGGACAGAAGGTGGATATGTAAGCGTTTTTAAAGCCCGAGTTGCAGAAGCAGTAGACCAGCGGGTCCAGCAGGCAGTCCATGTAAGATAAAACCATGAGGCTGTCGTAGACCTGAACCACCACTGTCTCCGCCCCCTGGAAGTTCATCAGCCTGACGCCCAGCAGCAACGCTCGGGCCACGGCGCAAGGCAGAAAGCAGATGGAGAAAACGGCCACCACAGACATGACCACCCACACCGCTCTCCTCAGTTTCTTCTTCTCCCCCACCGTCTTCCTCCTCAGCCTGTTGACGATGCGCACGGAGCAGTAGACGAGGATTAGGAAGGGGATGAGGATCTGGGAGAAGAAGACGCCCTGATGACAAATGAAATAAAAGTGAGTGGGGATTATGGCCGGGACTCCGATACACAAATATACTCAATACAGATGAAATAAAGTCTTCATATTGTGTGGTCTGCTGACAAATTTCATCATCGGCACCGAGGCTTTACTGAGATCTTTTGTTTCCGATGCTGAGATTTCAATCTCGCTTTTCTCATTTATTGATCTCAATAGTTTTTGTGCAAAAACCCCAAACAAAAAAAAAGAAAGAAAAAACCCCCCCCAATAAAAAACCCGGATGTTATAGAAATCCGTTGTAACATGAGAGAATATTTAACCATAAACATATGTACTGTCTTATCTGGATTTTTAACACATTTAATGGCTTCATAAAGGAAAAAGATATTTGTTAGCATTTGTTATTTCTTTTCTGTGGCGTCCCCCCAGGGCTCCATCCTCGGACCCTTACCTTTTACCATAAACATGCTGCTAAATGGTCTTTTTTATTTTATTTTTTCTCACGTTTGTTTTTATTCATGCTTTAAAGAACATGCTGATTGAGCGTTAACAGGGTTTTAAAGATATTAATCATCAAATCAAATGAATATTAATAACTTAATTGCGCAGGCATAAATCTACCAATTATAATTAAAAATAATTGTGAATATGCAGTGTTTTTAACGTGTGATAGTAATTAGTTTGGTCATATTTCTTGAAATAAAATCAAAGTTAATATTAAAATAAAGGAGATCTTGAAATTGGATGATGATTAAATGGAAAATGTCATTCTGAACTATATTTTACCAGTTTAAGGACATGTTGTCTCTCAGAATAACAGCAGCGATGCTAAAAAAAACCTCATTCTTCTCGTCTCAGCGGCTTTTAACTTATTCTGATTTTTAAAATCGTGGCAATGTTCAAGATTTAAGACCATCACATTCTTGAAATATGATTCGGAAGTTATATTCAATCATTTTAAGATAAAATACGTCTTGAAGTTGTGGGAAAAATGTTCATATGGAACTATGTATCGATATTTGCAAGATTCTTTGACTGAACAAGATATTCAAGATGCGTTATCTAAAAAAACATCTGACTCATCTGAGATATACTCGCTGACCCTCCGTGTTATCTTCATAACTCAAAAACTACTGCACGGATCATTTTGGAAATGTATAGCCACATAGACCTTAGTGTGAGGAAGAACTGTATTGATTCTGGGAAAGGTTGGTTGTATATATTTTGGAAACAAGAAGGAACTTTATCTCTAAAAGTTTTCAAACAATGGTCCATTTTAGTCCAAATCTGGTACGTATGAAGCAACTGGAGGAGATCTGTCTCATATACATCGTGTTTTACTCTGAATAATTCTTATTTTACTCACTAGAGGGAGCTTTTTATGAAAAAACTGTTTTTTTGGTGCGTATATATCAACCCCAGCATAGCATTTTACTTCAGTAGTTTGTATATTGCTCACTAGGCGGAGCTTTTTTTTTCTTTTCTTTTTTTACGATACGAAAATTGCTATTTTTCGAACATCACATCACACTTAATTTTGGGGGGCCAATCAGGGGCATTGCTTGTTCAACTCAGGGGATTGGGGGCCTTTCCAGGATATTCCCTTGCTGTCGGGGAGGACAGCGTAGGCCTAGATTGACTAGAAATGAGACAAAAATACTCGGTGTGATTTGGTGCTTTGGCAGTGTCGGAGGTGTGTGTGCAGGTGTGAGGTTGTGTAAACAACTGTTAGTCTCGTTAAGTTCTGAAAACAGGAAATGGGAGAAGGCAGTACCTCTCTAAAGGTGTCCGTCACAGTGTTATAGTGGGAACTGTTATTTCGGCCATGGCTGTTGCAGCAATCAAAGTAGTTCATCATGATGGGGATGGTGAGGGGCAGCAGGAGAAGCCAGATGATGATGGAGATTTGCGGGGTCTTCTTCAAACATTTCACAAAGTTATTCTTTCCCAGATGCACCACGTTGAAGTAGCGGTCGATGGAGAGGGTGATGAGGAAGGCGATGCTGGCTCCTCGGTTGAGAAACAGCATGAAGAGCATGGCTTTACACGACGCGTCCTCCTCGCTGCGCCGCAGTTTGTGATAGTAGTAGTAGGACTTGGCAGGAAGACAGGCCACCAGCAAGAAATCGGCAATCACGATGTTCAAAAGGAATATGCTTTTGTTCTTCCAGAACTTAAACCTAAAAAGGGAGTAAGAGGAAAAAGAGGAACGCTATTATTTTTATTCCAGCTGAATGGAACCTGTGGCGGCATGTTATTCTGAACGTCTGCAGAATCCCTGCAGGCCAAGTCACTCGACTCTGCATGATGATGTTTGTGACTCAGACAGAGTTGGTGTGAGTTCCCTATCAACAAATCAAAGCTTGCATGTGTGCAGTAATATCATGTCAATATTTAGGTTTCTTACAATCTTATAATCGCCAATGGTTCTCCTTCATAAGTGTTTATGCCCGTTGTTGAAATCACTGTTGTTCCGCAGAAATCAAAGATTCTGTTCACGCCTGTTCAACGCATTTCTTCTAAGTAATAATAATAATAATAATAATAATACATTTCATTTATAACGCACTTTACGTTTGGATCAAATCTCAAAGTTCTGAGTCACAAAAGAATTATCTGTTGTAGTTAAAAAAAACACTTTAAACAAAAACAACGTTATAATAAAAGAGCTGCCAGTCCTTCAACATAAGTAAGTTACTTAGATTTAAGTTACTTTGACCACAAATTAACATATTATTGTTAAATAACAGAATCAGAAATGGCGAATTTAACCTATAAAGTATATAAATATAAATATAACCAGCTGTTTTTGTTTTGTTTACTTATAAAATGATCTATTATTTATGCTACTTTTATTTTAAATAAATAACAACAAACAGTGTCACTATAGATAACTTATGTATATAATCATTATCAACAAAAAAATTATAACAATGAAATAGTAAACATGTAATAATCATATTCTGATTCTTATTTTTAATCCTTTGAAAATGTCTCTGAATGTTTCTTTATGTTCTAGAACCGGTGGCTGTAATGAATTACATTTTACATTTTGTTTTAAAATATGTGTTTAAATATTAGCGTAAAGACTAATGTTTTACGGTGTTTTGTGTACCATCAACAAATGAGGATCTCAGCAGTAAGTTTTCTAAGTTTTTCTTCTTCTTCTGCTCAATGGAGTCATTAAACATTTATGAGATTTATGAGTCATTAAGTGTTCTATTCCTCTTTCTCTCTATTCCACACAGTTACGGAATAACAGCACTGGTTAAAAAACGTCACGTAATCGGCTTGGATTTGAGTTTACGCGGTTATAGGAAGTATTACTCGGAGTATTTCCTTGTGATTTTCTCCGTTAATCATAAATCTCACCGGCTGATGAGTCACAGGAAAATCTTCATCTTCTTACTGTGTGGTGATGCACTGACAACGTTTCTTTCTCAGACCCCTCTAACACATTTTACCCTTCAGTATTTCAGAACATAAGGAGAAGACGGTAAAACAGAGATTGTGTTCCTCCGTACCTGAAGATAAATATGTAGAGGACCGACAGGTTGAGAGGCAGAGCCAGGATGAACTCTATGATCATCACCCAGGCAAGGATTTTGTAGGTGACTGGATTGGGTACGTCGCAGTTGTCCTTCTCATTACTCATGATTTGATGGCTGCACTTGACAGTGGTAGAAGTAGAGCAGAATTTTGAAGTCAAAGTTCTTCAGTATCAGAGCATTAGAAAGGCTGAAGTTTGGGTTCCTCTTTCTGGACAAGCATCCAAAAGTTCAATCTTTCGTTTTAGGAGGCGGTGGTCGCAGCCTCTGACCCAGAATCTTCTTTTCTTTTGGCAATGTGATCCGACAAATTCAACATCCCTCCTCGGATAGCCTTGCTGTGGTTCTTGAGCCCTGTTGAGAGGAAAACATGCTCTGTAAACACATTCTAGGAGGGGGAGAAAAAGAATTCTGAAAATGAAAGAAGAGGCACCACGAGTAAATGGCTGAGTTAGTCTTTCTTTCTGCTGTGGTGCTGAGAGAGGAGGAATTTATAATCAGCTGGGGGTGAGCTTTGAAGAGGGGGGCGGGGTTTGTAGACGTGAAACACAACATGAAGATGCTGGTTCCAGCTTTTCCCCTTCATAACCGCTGATCTGGTTGGATTAATCAGACTGATTACCAGATAACATTCACATTAATACAAAGAGAGCGCCACCCTGGAAACCAGCCGTTCCAGGTATTTCACCTGTAGGAAGGAAGGAATATTTAGGAAATTCCACAGGTGACAGTCTGTTTTAGTCCATCATGTCTGTACATGTCACGCTTTACACACGGCTGTCATCATGAGAGGAGTTGGGAAAATAGGGTCCCCCAGGGATCAGTCCTTGGCCCCATTCTCTTCATACTGTACATGCTCCCCTTTGGCCATGTCATCAGTCCATATGGACTAACATTCCATTGTAACGCTGATGACACGCAAATCTACAAAAAAACTGCCACCCCACACACACACACACACACACACACACACACACACACACACACACACACACACACCTGGCGAACCAGATCAGGATAAGCAGCTACAGATGATGTCGGGGATTTCCTGGATTGTGTGATCTGGACGTTTCCAGGAACTCTGGTGGATTTTAAAAGCCTATAGTCAAGACTACTAGAGGAAATTATTCATTCCCAAAATTCACAATATGTTTGTCACTAACAAAATGAAGCTGGCGTTTGTGCTCCGGGAATCTTTTCGCTGTGGTTAAAGTTTTAATCTTTTGCCGTCTATATTTCCAGTAGGGACTGGCAGCAAGTGTGATTTTGACGTGATCGCCTCAAAAATTTGCACTGCAAATATTTTGTGTTTTCGTACATTTGTGGTGTGAGATGCACAAAGTAACCAAATGTATAGAAATGACAGTGTATAAAATCCTATGCAGGAATATTAACAGATGAATTGGAAGCTGTATATGCTGTACAGGTGAATTTTCAGATTTGGAACTGCAGCAGTAAAGTGTAAAAAGTCTAAATGTCTTCTCATTTATTGTTACTGGACAAGAGATTTTAATCTAAATGAAGGTCAAATAAAAGGGTAGAGAAAACTTGGCTTTCGTTAAAGCTCTAAAGTTTTTAGATATTTATTAAATTCACACCCATCATATGTTATTATTATTATGATTAATGGTCCGATGAATGAATCCGTTACAGAGGTGACGCAGCAGAGAGGAGACGTCCGTGCGTGGAGAGTCATTGTTGGCTCACTGCTAAAGAAAACACTGCCAGGACGAATGATTCATAAATGGAAATCGTTTCCCTTGAAACAGATTTTTTGCAACACGTCTAAATGATTCAGGGGAATAACACTTATTCCCCGGTGAACGGTGAACGGTGAGCGAGTGATGATGGGATTTACGTCATCTTCCTCCGTCACATTTTCCGGTGATGTCAGGGTTGCATGGAAGACAGGTCACCGATTCGTCAAGCTGTCGGAGACGGACTGGAGTTAAATCCGTCCGCCAGAAGCTCATTGCATCTTTCAGCCACCATGTTCCATTTATTTCAAACATTAACCTGATCCCTCTGTCTCCTCATCTCCGCTGCTCCTTAAAACCTAACCGGCTACACACCGACGGTTAAACGTTGACGTGAGCCTGAATGACCTGAAAGTTGTTCACCTGTTTTGCAGACTTTCCCAACAAGTGATGCCGGCTATCCCTAATAGGGTTTTACCAACATGCCGCACTTTGTCAACACTGTTACAAGAAGTATGAGTATGTTGTGCAAAAGAGCAGCGCTGCCTTGTTCACGCAACAGAACATATCTAAACTCTGTGCAACAGACCACATGTCTGTAGACATTGGTCTGTTGCACATTTCCCGAGCACGTTTTCTCATTTGCAGTCATTGTAATGTCCCACAGTGCACCACTGTCCCCGACCGTTGGTTAGGGGCTGTGGATGTTTCACCCACCACCTCTGCACATCCACATCCCCCCGCATCGGTTGGCATTTGTTTATAAATCTCTCCTTAAGCTGCTTCTTGTTTGTCTTGGGGACATGCATTTGTAAAACATCGAAAGCGATATGGTTTACGCTCTCCAAATATTTTACAAATGACGGTCCCCAGAGTCAGAGCTGAGCTTTTGACTGACTGAACTTTTTACCCTGGGGGAGTTACAAATCTATCTGGAGGAATCATGTCAATCAAGTATCGCTCTGATTATAAGTGTATGACAGTATATATGAAAACAGAATATATATATATATATATATATATAAAGAAACAATCAAAGAAAAACCCCTTGGTCTTACTTGTCATATACAACATATATATGTACTTGTCCATGTACATACAGTACAAACATACACACACGTACCATATATACAGATATACATAGATATATACATATATATTTATACTGTATATACACACACATACACACACACACACACACACACACACACTCCCACACAGCAGGTTATATACAAGAGTTCGAGAAAACAGTACAAAATGTATTCTAGTTGAGTTATGATGTAACCAACAATGCTAAAAATATCAGAAAATAATGTAAAAGGCCAGAAAACGACTCTAGATAATATTCCAGTGGAGCATTTTAGCTTGTTTCTCTGTTGGAGAGAAAATGTTTCCAGCCAACCGTGTCCTTACGCAAGTGGTGAAGAAGAAACTGTGTGCGGGTTTCTTCTTCAAAGTGTAATTGAATAATGTATAAACCTCCATATCCTGCATACGGAGCTATAGACGCATTTCTCTGTTCAGATAAGATGTGTTAAAACCTTATCAGTATTTCTTTTTTAAGCATGTCCTGTATTTAATCATGATTTATTTTTTTTTCTGCATCCGTGGCTGTCTGCGCCAATCATCCTTTTCATGAACCGGGTCACAGCAGTCCGCCACACAGGAACGCATATATCTTATTTTGGTATATTGTAGTGCTGTTAGAACGTATTTGTTCCGCTTATAAACTGAAATAACAAAAAAACGACCTTTCATAATTCATAATTGCATTAACAGCTACTTGAGACGCCAAGGCCAGATTATTACAGTTCATGTTCGCTCATACCACCACCTGAATGGACCAGACCTTCTTGCCTACTACAGTTAGCCAGTTTCTCAACTCAGTGTTTACGACACCACAGAAAAAAGAAGAGAGCAGCGAGACGGAAGCTTTTACCAAGGACGTTAAGACTCGTTTGAGTAACAGCCCACCGCACTTTGTTGATCCTCGGTGGTTTCCGAGGAATATCCAGTCGTTACGAGATTCCGCTGAAAATCCATGACGCTCAACTAGCGGGTTGATGAGTTGGAACTTGTAGCTTGGAAGAGGCCGTGTGATGTGACGTGTGATGTGACGTGTGATGTGACGCGTGATGTGACGCGTGATGTGACATGTGATGTGTGATGTGACGCGTGATGTGACATGTGATGTGTGATGTGACGCGTGACGTGACATGTGATGCGACGCGTGATGTGACGCGTGATGTGACGCGTGATGTGACGGTTGATGTGACGGTTGATGTGACGGTTGAAGTGACGGTTGATGTGACGGTTGATGTGACGCGTGATGTGACGGTTGATGTGACGGTTGATGTGACGGTTGATGTGACGGTTGATGTGACGCGTGATGTGACGGTTGATGTGACGGTTGATGTGACGCGTGATGTGACGGTTGATGTGACGGTTGATGTGACGCGTGATGTGACGCGTGATGTGACGCGTGATATGAAGTGTGATGTGACGCGTGATATGAAGTGTGATGTGACGGTTGATGTGACGCGTGATGTGACGGTTGATGTGACGGTTGATGTGATGCGTGATGTGACGCGTGATGTGACGCGTGATGTGAAGTGTGATGTGACGCGTGATGTGACGCGTGATGTGACGCGTGATTGCAACCTACCAGTGATTTAGGTGAGATGGAACCGTGACAAGTTCTTCGTTTTTTTAAAAGACCCGTTCATAAATATACGCTCTGAATCGCCTTGATGAAAAGTGATACAAATTATACGCTTTTTGGTTAATGTTAGATTTTATTTGAATATCTGAAATTGTTTATCACACAAACATGCTAGAAATCATGATAAGCTGCTGCATGTCGTCACAGCGCCGTATCTTTGTTGAAATACCAGCTTCCTGATATGATATGCTTCCCCTTAAGTAAATCAGCTCTTAGGTAGAACAAAATCATGTTTCTGGATCTAATATCATCCTCCCACTCTCTCAGAAAGTTTCTACATTTGACTGAACTTATGTTGGTAAGGACTTTGATTTATACAGTTCCAGTTATTCCACTAATTCAAATTTATAAAAACCATCGGAGACCGGACTCCTTCCTTTCCTTTTCCATCCAAACGTCCATCCATCCATCCATCCATCCATCCAATCATCCATCCATCCAATCATCCATCCATCCAATCACCCATCCATCAATCCATCCATTCATCCATCCAATCATCCATCCATCCAATCATCCATCCATTCATTCATCCAATAATCCATCCATCCAATAATCCATCCATCCATTCATCCATCCATCCAATCACCTATCCATCCAATGAATCATCCAATCATCCATCCATTCATCCATCCATCCATCTATTCATCCATCCATCCATCCAATCATCCATCCAACCATCAATCCATCCAATAATCCATCCATCCAATCATCCATCATTCATTCATCCATCCAATAATCCATCCATCCATCCAATCATCCGTCCATCCAATAATCCATCCATCCAATCATCCATCCATTCATCCATCCAATCATCCATCCACTGCAAAAAGCATGTGGGATGTGGGGAATAAGCCTTTAGAAGTGAGAGCTCATTGATTGTTGCTGAATATTATCTGCTGACTGTCATTCCAAACAAAAGTCACGCCATGCCTGAATGATAATTACTCTGAAGTTCCACCGTGGTCTTAGGGTTTTGTTATTTGCATATACAGCGTATAAAACCTTTTATACTGTAAAACATGTTGAGAATGTTTATTTACAGTAGGCTGAAGACACATACTTTCAGAAAGTTTCATATCTCCACATGTTTACTTTTCCCAGTTGCTTTCCTTGTTGCAGTTTAGGAACCGTGGGCTAATCAGGGGGAGTTTGTAGTTCATGTCGATGCATGACTTCTTGCACGCAGCAGACTTTCAAGAAAAAATTTAAGTAATATGAGTAATTGGGGGCGCTTGTATCCCGGTAGAGCTTTATGTCTGGCAATTCCCCGGACCAAAGGTTATCCAGGTTTCGGGGGGCAGAGGTGTTCTCTGTCGGGTCGACAGGACCGGTGCATTAATTAAATGAGTAAAAGTGAAACGGGCCCCGTGAGGCCTGGTATGTCTGACTGATAAGCCTGTGTCTGGGAGAGGCGTGAATATTCTTTATATTACTCAAAGCTGAGTAGCATGCTTTCTGGAATTTTTGAAGATTAAACCAGATGGTGAGGAAAAATCAGGGCTGTGTGTATCCATGTGTGCAAAAGTGTTTCCTGAAAACATCTATACCGTGGATTTTAACCGGAAAAAGAACCAAACTTTGACCGGATTTTCTCTCTTTTTTTTTCTACTTTTAACGAGTCAATCTGCATTGCCTGCCTTAAAATTGCAATATTTCATACATCTGTAAACGATAAAGACGGAACATCTTCCGAATGAGATAGAAAAGAAAAATCTTCAGCATGCTCTCTGACATAACATGCATCATGGGTTTGATGACACGTCGTTGTTTCTACCACAGTGAGAGGTCGCACCAGACAGAATATCTCTGAGGTGATTCAGGGACCTGCTCACACGAAGAGCTTCGTAATGAAAACCAGCAATTTATAATATGAATTTCAGAAGGTTTTTTTTTGAGTCCGGCTTAAACAGTACGAGCTTCCATAAATCCCACCTCTCCTCCATTATCTGGTATTTTACCCTCTCTTTGAACCCTTACTGAAAATCTTCTTATATCGTCTTCATGCTCCCTCGTGCCTCCCCTCATGCGCATTCCCGGCATGTCTTGTCAGAATTGTGTCATGTCCACCATCAGACCGAAGGAGTTCTGGCGGTAATCATTACTCAGCCAGACTTAGAACCACAGCGAAATCTTTCCTCTCTTCACGCAGTCAAAACAAGTGATTTTATCAGACATAGATTTTGTATGAAAACGTAGAGCCGTGTTTTTCTTTAGGATTAATGTGGTTGACCTTGAATCAACTTCTGGAATCAACTCTCTGAGGGTTCAGGTCCACTTGAAAACACTTAAGGTCAGAGGTACATTTATCCGGTGGTTGATCTTTGAACCCTCTCAGGAGTTAAAACATTATCTCCCGTGGAGTAAAAAAAAACAACCCTCGTCTTTTATCACCACTGTCAACGCTCAAAAAATTGTACTTTAGACACTTCTGGAGGTCTTTTTTTTAAATGTTATACCTGTGGAGATAAAGACTAAATAATATTGTTGGCACGTCGCATCATTGGCACAAAAAGAGGATTTTTCTCTTATTCAAGGGATCTCTCTCGGTAGGAATAAATATTTGGATAAAAGTTCAAAAGGTTTCTGTTTAATGCCTTAATGTGCGTGAGTAGAACAAATGATGAAATATTCACAAATCACTTTTTTACTAACCGTTTTACGAAATAAACTTGACATTTAACGTGGAAATAAACTCAGCACTTATTAAGTATTTAGTATATTTTCATATATATTTGAGTTAATATACATATAGCCTACATATTGACGTGTTTATGACATGAGGCACAACAGAACCTTAGGTTTAGGAAAACTGAACGCAGACTTCTCCTTCAATGTCTGAGTTATTGCCAGCCTCTACATCTACTGACAACTCCTGCGAACTCTTAGCATTTCTCAAATACACTGTAGCCACTCGTCTCCTGCGCCTTCCACCTCAGGGTTTCTGTTCGGCCCACTGAGCCCCCCTTCCAGCCCACTGACACACATTTGCGACGTCACCACTCCAAACGGATTGTTATTTGCCTTTATTTGATTTCAAATGCTGCAAAACAAGCAACGTCATCGAAAATGGAATCACATCTGGGAGATGACAAAAATTCACCTCAGGCCAAAATTTCATGCAAATCAGTCTTGCAGTTTTTCTGCACTAAATCCTGCTCACAAACAAACAGACATGCAAACAAACAAACAAACAAACAAACGCACAGGAGGGGAAACATGAACTCCTTGACGGAGGTAACTATTAATGATGTTCATATAACTTTGTGCTTCTTCTTGTACAATAATTATTTAGCTTTAACAGGGAAAAGTAATGTGAACAGAATGAGAGAGGACGCCAAACATCTCTTGCCTTCACACGTCTCTATTTTTTAATGAGGAAGAGTATTGCGATCTTACCTACTGGCGCCCCGAGGCATTAATAATGGATCAACGAGCATTTAAACCGTAGATCTGCATCAAGGATCTGCATTCTATTCCTACACATCAAATCAGACAAAAATTACATTAGCTTTTTCAAATGCAATGCTTTTGATTAAAAATTAATATTAATATATGCTTGATAGCATCCGTCACACATTTTTTTGTTGTTGTCTAACTCCTGATTATTTAACGGACAGTTCAAATGTGCTGGTACACAGAATCAGAGCATGTAGACTGCACCATTGCAACATTTCTTTACCCCCGCCGTAGGGTTCACACAGCGTTGCCATTTTCAGGTCGACAGGTTTATTGAGGCCTGATGTTTATCCACATCTCCTTAAATACCGCTTGACAGAATTTAAGAAATGTCATACATGCTCTCTAAAGGCCCTACGGGTGTGCTTCACACGATTTCTCCTTTCATTGAGCTTATTTTTACATGTCAGGACGGGGCGTTTTTATGGAATTCGGTACTTAATCTTCTTAAATTCATCTACTGACACCAAACCAAAACTGACAAGAGTGTCAGGACAGCACTTTGACCACAAGGTGGCGTCACCGCTCCAACCGACTTTTCTCCATTAATCTAAAATGCTGCGACACACGTGACGTCGCCACAATTTAACAATCTCATGGTGAAACCAAAACCTCTGGGTAGAATTGAATTCAAATCCGTCTATTAGCGTTCCTGTAATCTTGCTAACAAACAACATCGGCGGAGGTAATTAATGTAATATAACACATCTTCTTACTTAGGTCTTTGTAAGTGCATTATGTCAACGTTGTTTGTAAAAGATGTGACTGAACCTGTTGAACCTGAATTTAATATGACCCAGTGTCGGCAGGTATATGTTAAACAGTGAGGGACCAAGTAGGGAGCCCTGGGGGACACCAATAGTCAAACAAACCTTAAGGCATTACACAAGACTATGGAAAAAAAAGTTCTATTTGACAAGTTGGAATTTTTTGTGTGTGAGGATTTACTAAATTAGGAAATTAGGAAATTTCCCTTTATGATGAAGAGAGTAATGATGAATTAAAATGGAAAGTTTTCGATTCAAATCTGTTTTTTTATATATATCTATTTGCAAAACATTCTTGAACAAACATTGTAATGTTATGGTAAATTTAAATTTTTTAAGATGTTATATTAATAATGGAATAAAATATGCAAAGAAATAAGAAAAAAAAAGTTTCTTGGTGAAAACATTAAAGGGTAAAAAAAAAAAAAAAAGATTTGGAAATAGAGTGAGTAATAATCACAGCTGATTGAAACAGACTCTAGTGGAAATACTACATCTTACTATGTTATAAATGAAGCTTATATTTTTGAACTTCCTTTCCTCCGTGAGTCTCGCTGTGATTTCGATTCAAATGTCGACCTTTTTGGTATCATTTAGAAGAAGAAACGTACAAACTGTGTGGCTTTGTTCTCAGACGGGAGTCAGCCACTTGTTTGCTTTCCCACCTTCCATGAATGCACCTTTTCATACAAAACTGAAACTGTTATCAGAACCACACCTTTGTTTTTATCTTAAGACTGGCTGATGTAATATATGCTGACTCATACTGACTCCACGACAGTCTTTGGGTTTTATAGTGGGCCCTAAATGATCGTAGTTCGCCTGTTTTGGTTCTACATGAGCTTTTCCTAAACCGGGGGTCCTTTTGTGCCCTGGAGGAGGTTTGAGATCTCTGAGTGCTTTTTCTGAATGAAACAGAATGTGTATTCTGAATTTTTTTTTTGACGTTTCCAAATTTATTATAAAATAAATATTGTAAATTCAAAGGATTTTGAGGTTAATGGCTTAAAAATGTTTTGTTTGGTATTTTTTTCTTTTAAAAAAAAAAGAAAAAAGCCTGGTGTGGGAAATTATGATGTCGAAAAACAACCTGACGTGTCAAATCTGATACAATAAGCCCTTAATTGATGCAACCTGGTATTTGAAAAGAGATTTGTAATTTTCCTCTCTCAGAAGTTCAACCAAAGACTCTCAATTCTGTCAATGTCTTCATTAATCAAACTTTACATTGTAAAAAGTGAATGTGTTTGGTCTGATTAATAGATTTAGAATTGGCTAAATGAATCTTATTATGCATTTCTCACATTGTAGACGTTTGGAATGGGTGTTAATATTTACCTCCTGTTTAGTGATGTCAGCACTATTAGTTATTGTAAATAAGCATATTCTACTTTTAAATGGAATTAATACATTAAGTCAATCTAACACACAAAGGTCTTGTTGAGGCCCTCCTGATGTTTTTCTACAAACACACTGCAACGACATTCTCTGTCATTCAGAGCCACCTTCATCTTCATTGTTACATCTCAGACTCGCCAGACTCACTCGTTATTTGTATTGTTACCAATGGTGATATAATAAAGGTGATTGAGATCATCCAGGTGATTCAGACAGGTACAATGGGATCATTTTGAGTAAGGCTGGGAAAGATGTTGTTCGTTCTAGTTAAAGGCGTGACTAATGATTTAAACCGTAAGAAGCGCCGGAGGGGATTTTTCCTTTTCTGGGTGTTTCGTTTGGAAGAATTCATGATGAAATCACAATAACCGGAGAAAAGGTTTTTGTATGACATGTAAAAAGTCCCACTATTAAGAGAATAAATCATAATATTAAGAGTAAAATGTTCTTATATCACAGGAATGAAGTCGTAATATTAAGAGAATTAATCATAATATTATGGGAAAAAACATTCTTATATTACAAGAAAGAAAATAACACTATTAAGAGAATAAATCATAATATTATGAGGAAAAAGTTTTTATATTACAAGAAAAAATCCCATTACTAAGAATCAAGTCATGATATTATGAATAAAATGTTCTTAGAATACAAGAATTAAGTTGTAATATTAAGATAATTAAGTCACGTTATTATGAGGAAAAAGTTGCAACATTTAGAGAATTATGTTTTAGTATTATGGAGAAAAAGTCTTTATATAACAAGAATAGAGTTGCAGTTTTAAATAAAAAAATAAAAAAGGAGTTCCCAGCATTAATGAAAATAAACAGTATTGTCCGAGCCTTTAAGTAGGGAAATAATGACATTGGATGACAATTTTTTTTACTTCAGGACACAGATATGTATTTGCAATTCCACAACATATATTAAAATAACTTTATTTATATATACATTTGCATTATAATTGTGTTTTCTTTTACTTATTTTGTATGAGTTTGTTCAGACCTTGTTATAAAAACAGATTAAATATAACATAGCACACGTTATTCCAGCTTTAGGATTTTTAAATAAACTGAAAATAAACTTTGTCGAGAAAAAAAAAAAAAAAAAAAAAGAAGCAGAAAATGAGCATTTTACAAATATAAAAAACAAATCAAGGAAAAAGCAGCGAAAGGAACTTTCCATGCCATTTAAACAGTTGTGACTCCATGTGTCGCCATGGTTACCTCGATGCTTGTATGGACTTGTAGGGACTGACCAGGCTCCATGCCGGGGAATATTGTCTACGACTTCTATAAGACACATTAGACCTTTAATATTTGAAAGAAAGTTTCACGACTCATTCTGCCCCTCGAGGCAAATAAAAACCTTTTAAAAAAAGAAAGTTTAATTGAATAAAAATATGCTATCAGGGAAGCAGAAGAACACATTCAAAACAACCCTGGTAAATTTCTCTATTTACATATTCATTTGGATAGAAAACAGAAACTTAAATATTTACTGTACTTTATCTCCAGAGTCCTCTTTCTCGGCGCTGAGCACGCCGTACAGTCCTCATCCGGCCTGGGATGACCTCACAGACTTTAAATGATCTTATTATTACGCGTGGGATGAGATGTGTTTCCTGTTGAGCTTTCTAACGGCGCCTGAGGGCTCTTCTTTAAAAACGGGAAATAGGTTTCGACGTAAAGGCCTTTGAACTTGGTGCTGCAGAAGCAGTAGACCAGCGGGTCCAGCAGACAGTCCATGTAGGAGAGGACCATGAGGCCGTCAAAAATCACCGCGGCTTTATCCTGGATGAAGTCGCTCGCTTCCTCGACCCGGATGATGAGCAGAACCATCCTGGCTATGGTGCAAGGGAGGAAGCAGAGGGAGAAGACCACCATGACGGCGGTCACCAGGAACACGGCTCGCTTCAGCTTGGTCTTGTCTCCCACCGTCTTCTTCCTGAGCCGGTTGACGATGCGCGCCGTGCAGTAGACGAGGACGATGAAAGGAATGACGATCTGGGTGAAGAAGACCGCTTCTCGCAGACTGTCCACCACGTCCTGGAATCAGAAAAAGGAACAACTTAGAGATCGCGAATTAACAAAAGAAAGTTGTTTTTCTCCTGTGGTGAAACTAGTCCGTCACAGGAGATGCATTCTATAACACCCCCGAAAAGTCGGCCCACGTAGACCTGAGTGCGAGGAAGAACTGGAGTGATTTGGGGGAAAGGTCGGACACTAGGGGGTGCTTTATCTCCAAAAGGTTTCTGCCATCATTTCTCAACCGTTGGTCCGATTTAGTCCAAATTTGGTGAATATGAATCAACTCAAAGATATCTATCTCGTAATGATTATGTTTTATTCAAGAAGTTCACATTTTACACACTAGTGGGAGCCCTTTTCACGAAAAATAGAGGCGTTTTTTGTTCATAACTCAAAAACTATTTTATTGATTTTTCTTTTCAAATTTTATATCAACATAGACCTGAGTGCGAGGAAGAACTGGAATGATTTTGGGATAGATCGGCGGTATATTTCTAGGGGGATCTTTATTGCCACACGTTTTGGGCCATTATTTCTCAACCATTGGTCCGATCTAGTCCAGATTCGGTGCAGATGAATCGACTGGAGGAGATCTCTCTTGTTCATATAATATTTTACCCATATTCTACTGCAATAGTTCATATTTGCACCAGAGAAGTTGATGAGATGGTTAATAATACTTTTCTGAGAGGAGATGTCACTGTTTGATGGAACAGTTGATCATTCGTGGAAATCGCAAATGGGAAACGGCCCAAAACAGGCCCCATTTTTTTTGGTTGTTTTAGAATAGAAGGCCTTCAATGTCATTGCAACATTTAAAAAAATCACACAATGAAAATTTGGAGTGCTACTCCTGTAAAGTGTCGCGAGTTAAAACACACCCTGGAAAAAACCACTGGATTCATTCTTAACAAGGTCTTATATTTGATAAACCCATCATGTTTGTTTTTTATTAATAGGTTTAAAAGGAGCTAAAGACAGTTCTTCCCTGTGATATGCATTGAAATAAAAGTGTTTCTGTGCTTCTAAGTAAATCTGCTAACTTTACTCTTGTACATAGACAATAAGCTACGATATTATATAAAAGTAAATAAATAGCCACTAAAAACAAACAAACATATTTTGCTTTTAAACCTGCTTGTTTCCCAAACTTTGGTCAACCTGATATTTGTTGGGGACTTTGACAAAGTCCGGGTTTGATGTTTTGAGCCGCGTTGGGGCAGAAATAGCTCTGACATCAGGCTGTATTTATGTGGAGCACTTGGAGGAGATTCCTCTAGTGCTCCCTGCTCTCTGTGGGAGGATGCCAGGGACCCATGGATGGCTTTTTCTTATTCATTCCCCCTATTCCAATGGGCGTAGTAACTGTGACACACATGAATCCAGTTTGCGAGCTGTGGTGTTGCTTAATCATGAAAACGCAACATTTCAAAACAACTCGCTTACGCAGCACTTTGTCGCCACATGGTCACAACTGACAGCATTGCGACGCAACGATCCCCGATGAATCATACGTGCTGCAAGAACGCTTTCTCCCACACGTCACACACCGTCTCACATATTTCAGACTTATTCGTAAAACCTGGGCAACAGATGCAAAGAAATTTTCCACAAAATCCACGTTACCTTAACCAGCGTGTCGTCCATACTGGGCTTGTGGCTGTTGCAGCAGTCGAAGTTCTTGAGCATGGTGGGAATGGTGAGTGGCAGAAGGAGCAGCCAGATGAGAATAGAGATCTGAGGAGATTTCTTCAGAGCTTTCAGGAGATTCTTTTTCCCAGGATGCACCACGTTGAAATATCGATCGATGGAGGTGACCGTCAGGAAGGCAATGCTGGCGCCTCGATTCAAGAACAACATGAAGAGCATAGCTTTGCACACTGTGTCGTTCTTGCTCCTCCTCTCGCCGTTGATGAAGTTGTGTGCCTTTATGGGCAGACAGAAGAGCAGGAGAATGTCGGCCAGCACCAGGTTGAAGAGGAAGATATTGTTGGAGTTGGATTTCCAGAACTTCAGCTTGAATATGAAAAGGTGGAGGACGGAGGCGTTCAGAGGCAACGCCAGGATGAAAATGACAATCATGACAGCTGCATAGAATTTATACAAAGCCTTGTTTGTCGCCTCGCAGTCCTCAATGAGCTGATAGGTAGAGTTTGCCATTTGAACAATCATATGTGTTTTCTTGATTGCTGCCAAGAAAATCAGTTCACACACAGTTAAGTCTTCCCCCAACAAAGGTTACAAAAATCCCGCCAAACTAGTTTCCTCTGTGTTTTTTAGATGTAATCCTCTTGCAGGGGTTTAAAGTTCTCCACTTCTCACGCCGCTTTCTGATTTCCTGAAGTCACTCGGCTTTGATGTTGTTTTTTTCTTGGGGTCAACACCAGGTCTGGAAGTAGTTATCTCCCTGTGAAGAACAAATAGCTTCTGAGACTCCTTTGGGTTTGCCTCGCTGCTCAGCTTTTACTCCAATAGCTCCGCCTTTCTGCCCGAGGAGGTGAGTCACCAACTGCTTTTCCACTGTGGGACCGTTGGAGCTCATATGGGACAGGACCAGTAACATTTTATGATGCAAACACTGAATTCCCCTTTGACAAGAGGAAGTTAAGACTAATTAAACATAAAGTTGAGCAATAATCAGATTTGTTTATTTATTTTTGTCATAAAAGATGAGCCTGAATGCCACGCTGAGACTGGGACAGCTTAAAACGCTCAGATACTGAAAATTCAAGCTGATGGCATTTCATTTATTTGTTTTGACAAGTAGCCAACCATATGGAGCAACAAAACAAACAAGAAAGAATCAAAGCGGTCTGATTTTTATTTTATTATTTTCTGTTTGGTATATCCCAGAAGTTGCTGTAAAAAGAATTCTTTATTTTCACACTTGAATGACGGCTGTGAGTGTCTCCTCTGTTTGGTTTTACTACTTTTTTATATAGTTTGTAATTGTTTTTTGCTATTAGATTATAGTTTATAACCAGGCCATCATTTATGGCTGATTGTTTTTTTGTTTTTTTTATTACTTTTTTGCCTTATTCTATTGTTTTGAAATTGTCTCATGATTTTAAATTATTTTGTGTAACCAGGGCAACGTTGAAAATGAGACTCAACGAATTAAACTATCTAAACAAAGGTTAATAATAAAATAAGAATAATAATAATTGCATATTTGAATGAATATATATATGTATGTATCCTGTTTATGTATGTATATACCTGTTTATATACATATTTATCTATCTATGTGTGTTTATTTCTACATACATTTGTATAATATGTCCTCTTACATAGCATGTCTAACATTTTTGTCACCTTTAGAACGTCCTTTAGCGACAAAATTTTCCCTTTGGGGATCAATGCTGTCGTTTCTGTCTGTGTAATAATGTCGGGGCAGTCCAACTGGAATGTTACAGCCTAAGGGGGGGAGGATTTCTCCGAGGGAGGAGGACATGGAGTTAATCTCACAGTCAACTCTGCATGCCCAAAGATCCTTCCCTGCTTCAGCTGCATGTCCAGACAACTCTGAAGATTCTACGTGTGATGAGACTTTGTTTTGCACAGACTTGTTTTCAAGACTTGCAGGGAACGTGACGCCTTTTCCAGGACCAGCTTGTGATTTGAGATGATCGAGGTGATGGTGATTTGATCTACGAGACTCGGTCCAAGAAAACGTTCAGCACTTTCCCTTCTAGAATCAGCCTACGTGTCTCTGCTTTATGGCTTTATTGATTATGATGCGTTCATGCTCGGGTTCAGTTTGACACCAGTCTTCTGCTGGACTTGATCTTGTTATACGAGGGTCTTATCTCTGTCGGCCATCCTGATCTTTGATCTCCCGTCCCTATGATCCACTCTCTCCTCAGACAATAGTTTGATTGTATACGTTTAGTCAAACATGCAGGGAATGAAGAAGCTCAGAATCAAGGTGTAATCGGAGCTCGGCAGTCCGGTCCTGGTGTCAAATGCACAGCAAGACTTCATCTGCAGCATGCATTGATTGGCATGATGCATTTTTTGGGTGTCACCGCAATTCATACGAGTGTCGGCTTGCAAGTCACAGCTCATAGTCACAGCTCATACTCAAGTCCTGCATGTTCCTCTGTGGGAAATCTCTGCGGGAGCTTAGAAGGATGGAGAAGAGTGTCCTCGGTAATGCCCTGGAGGGAGTCGCAGATGAATCTGAGGAAGAGGCGAAACCTAACTCTGACATTCAGAGTGCCGTACAAATGTTGATGACAAAGCTTGACAGACAAATCTGTCAGTCCAAGTCCTGGGCTACAGGATTTGGTTTTCCTCAGATGCCGATCAATAATTTTATTCTCTCAATGAGCAGCGCTCGCATGAATTTACCGTTATGACAACATAAAATTGGATATTTTCATTTGTGAACACTATAAGAACTATTAAAAGGGGAAAAAACTTAAAAATCTTTGTTGACTTGTAGAACTTCAGAGGAGAACATCTAAGCACTAGATTCAGATTCAGTTTTATAGTTGCATCTCAGATTATATTCATAATATATATATATAAAAAAAAGGCTCTTCTGAACTCTTTGGTCTTTTCGGTCATTAAGTGCATGAAAATCGCTCTTAATAGGGGCGTGCTATAAATAAGACTTAAAAAGATGCAAGAATAGTGCAGCATAAAATCCACTGAAACCATTCCATAAAACCAAGAAACACTTGAGGAATTAAAAACACTTCAATAATTCAGATGGCGTTTAAAACCCTGACTGCATGGTGGAAGAAGGCGTCCCGGCGCCCGCTGGTCCCGGTTCTGAGCCTGCGAATCATCTGCCAGAGGGCAGCAGTTGAATCAGATCATTATTGGGGTGGCTGGGCTCCTTGAGCGCTTCGTATTACTGATTACCAGGATACGAGTTAGTTATTATCCAACGGAACGCGTGATGACTAGTGTTGGCTACAGAAGGAGTCTGAGGAGCGGAGCTTTGAAGCTCGTAAGACAGCCCGACAACCAGACTATTGTCTGTGACGCCGCTAACACCTACTGTGAAGTTGTTCTTGCGGCCGTAACTCACGGTGGTGAAGAGTTTCCCACTTTCATCCCTACCATCTCACAGGAGGCTGTAAGATTTTTTTGCGCTCATCCAGTCAAATGCTTTTGACCTTTTGCCAGTTCATGCATAGTAAAGCTTTCCTTCCGGTCATCTACCGCAGATGTGTGCCCTTCTGATGTATCGGAATTTCACATGAGACCCATTATCACATATTTCACATTTGTCTCTCTCTTAATGCATTTACATCTAAAATTAAAGAAAAGAAAGAAAAAAAGAGAGAGTGGCGCCTGAGAAACTTAACAAGTATCACATGGACTGAGCAGACAGGCCCTCAAGAGTGTGGTAAACCCTGACTAGTACGCCTGAAGACATACACTCAGAGGGCTTGGCTACAATCCTGTTTTTTTTCGTTTTTGTTTTGTGCAGTGTTACTTGTTAATCTTCATGGAAAACACATTTAAGACATAGTTGACATGTGATTATTGGTCTAGCGAATAACTTTTCAACAACTCTTCAGGGAGATTTGGCTGAAGCAAATCCAGACACTGGTGGTGGAGGCTGATGACTCTGCTGATCCAGAAGAGGTTGATTAAATTATCAAGTTGGTAAATCTGATGAGGAAAATGTAAATGCGGGTAGGACGTGACGTTTTGACGACGTAAAGTGTGTGAAGCCCACAATCGGAAGACTTAAAAGCATCTAGAAGTTGTTCCGATTTTGTGCCCAGGGCATAAATGCAAAGTTTGACCTGCCGTAAGGTTTGATATTTAGGACTGGGTGTTACAATCCCCAAAGATTCAAGGCTATTTCCAGGGTGCAGTTGTCCTTTTTCCAGCTTGAGCTGTCCTGTGACACATCCTGGGTTGTTTAATATCACCTTTGAAGTTTATTATTAGTTCAGTCAGACAACTCACGTTATCATTTGTTTATTATTAATGGAGCGGAGCATTTCGTTTGGCGTTTAGGCTCCAACCACATCCCTCCCTTAGATGTATTTACAGCAAGATTCTGGGAAGTTATGAACAAATATCTTGACCTCCGGGTGGACGCCGGGTTGATTAGCGGGGCTTTGAAGAGCAGAAAAGTAATTCTGAAGCAGGGCGGTGGAATTGGAGAGAGATTGGAGATTTTTTGCAGTTTAAATGTACCGCCCAAACTTCGGAGGCTGTGATTGGTAGATGATTGTCATGTGTGTCAGTTTACCTCAGGATCCAACGGGTGTTTTCAGCCATTTACAACAGGACACCCTCCCCTGGGGTGGTCCCCCTGGGTGATCAAGTTCCCAGAGTGTGTACCGTAGCCAATTGGACTTATTCTATATTACTCAACGAGTTCCTCCAAATTTAAATAAGACAGAGAGACAAAAGATAAAGATATGGATTTTAAAGGATCAAGAGAGAGAGAGAGAGGGGGGGATGTGTAGGGTTGGTGGGACGGATAGATAGAGAAGGAAGTAGAACTATGGGGAAGGTAGAGTTAGGGAATGGGTTTGAAGAAGAACTTAAAAATGCACGAGATATCTGAACCAACAAAGCGTTTTTTGTATAAAACTGTTTCGTATAGTTTAATGTGGCAGAACGAAAATGTTTATATTTATAATGCAATTGGCATTTTATGATATAATGGATGTGTCATGTATTAAATGTGTACTTGTACATCGGGACATGGACTGATGGTGAGAGAGAGATATTACCTGTGAACAGAAGGCTACTGACCAGCAGGAGGTCCAGAGGAGGACTTTGCTACTCTAGCAGCGGCACAGCAGGAAGTTAACCTTCGTAATCCGCTGCCACTCCACTTCCCCATTTATGGCTTTGAAAAGAAGCAACTCAGCTGGAAAACTTCCAGTCCCTGACCTTTCAGCCTTTTGCAGGGCCAAGAATTTGGAATTTTGCAAGACTTAAGCACTGGCTCTTATAATTCTCAGACACCCCAATGTAGCCAGATTGGCACCCAAACAGGGACCCAGACTCAAGCTGATGTCATTTCCAACTAACCAAACTAACTTTTCTCCCAGCCTGTATCATAACACCACTTCTCCAGGAGGAAAAGATCACTTTCCGCGTGACGGAGAGCAGAAATAGAGTTAGCCCATTCCAGGAGAGATACTTGTTCCGACACAAATCCCTTTTGGCAGAACTGGGGAACAGATAATCTCATTCATGATAGACTGAATGCAGAATTAATCAACCGCATCTGTTGGCAAGACCTTGAGGGAGAAGTGAGGCACCAAAGAAAAGAAAAAGGGTGCGACTGCTGCGAAAATGTTGACACAGATGAGGTGAAGGTTCAACTTGAATTCCTCATGGATGTGATCCAAATCTGGTGACACCTATGAGGATGGGAGGGAACAAATCCTGCTGCACGTCTTGACACCCAAACGTCATAGAGCTGCATATAGATCAAGTGGAGCACAATATTTCAGCATGTCCCTTCCTTTAAGGGATGTAGAGTTCCCCCCCCCTAAATCAGGAAGTTATTGTTAGTTTTGGGACTGTGAACTGTCACATGGAGAGAGTCTCAAGCTTGAACACGAAACTCTATCCACGGACTGTGATGAAAGAAAAACACTTTTTCACTGCTCCATGTGCAGCATGTCAAGACCGGGAAGAAACACAGAAGCAATGTGGGTCAAAGGTCAAAAACAAGCTGCAACAAATTTTGTCTGTGGTGCACCAAATCACGCAAGTCAAGTCTCAACAACTCTGCAGTGCCGCAGACTTCCCAATGTTTTCCACGACTATAAGTCCTTGTAATAACACCGGTGTGGATGAAGGCAACCCACTCTCCCAGTGCCACCAGTTTCCCAAGCACCCATCCTGCCCACCCTACTTTGGCCTCTGGTATTCCCATTTAAACCTATCAGTGGATCATTCTGACAGTGAGGCTGAGGAGGGTTGGATGGTCCTGGGAATCCAGAAACTGATCCTGAAGCTTAAATTTGGACAAGAACCTCAGCGGTACTTTTGTTTCCTTAAGTTCCATTGTGAATGGAACTTGGGTCATGAGTCGTTTCATCATGAACGACCCATGATGAAACTGTCAAGGGTCGTTTTAGTATATTTATTCATTCATTCATTTATTTTTATCTTTATTTATCCAGGAAGTCCCATTGAAGTCCGACATTCACTGGGAAAGTGTCTGACTTCCTGCCGAACATCCGGACACAACTCTCACTTTGGTCATATAGAGTCCGATGGCTCGTAGTAATGGCCCCAGTACCCCACATTCCTGCATTTCCCCCTACAGGAATCCCCAGTGGAAACAGTCATAGGTCAATCAATCAGTCGTCATCGTACCTCAATCCATATTTCAATCAATCCATAAATCAATATAAGCAAAGCCAATTTTGAGTTTTATTTATTCCATCCCCATGGTGCATAGCAGGTAAATGCACTTTTTCCAAGATTTGTTGAAACAAGATCAAAAAGCAGCTGTTTTTAAGAAATGGTTTCCACTGATTTTGGCACTAGCCATAAATATATGTGCAGACTTTACGTTTTCATGAATCAAAATGCTATATTTACCAAATAATGGTTGTTAATAATCAGCAAAAAGCTGTTGTTATGGTAATAATAGCAGCATAGAGTTGTCAAAAGGTAAAGCGCGTTTCAACCAACGTTAACACCAACATGCAATCTACAGTAAAAAAGAGGAATAAAAGATAAAACATAAAGCGCAGAACCGGGGAACCATGGTGGTTAAACGCATAAATAAAATGTAAAATAAACACGGGGATTAAAGTAGAGCCACGCAGCATCAAAAATAAAATCCAGGCCAGATTAATAAGAAAGCCTTTAAATATATACAATGATTTAAAAGATGACAGTGATTTGGCAGGTCGTAGCTCCTCGGGCAGATCATTCCACAGCGGGGTGGTTCTGACAACAATCACTTAATCTCCTGTAAGGGAGAGTTTCATTAAAGTGAACCTCTGGTATTATTGTTCTGTCAGTGAAAACTGCCGGCTGAATTTTGGTGAGCACAAAATGATGTGGAAATGGGAAAACAGGATGTGATGTCACACAAGAAACAAACACAGAATGAGTGGCAGGAGCCACTGAAAATGGATTTCTGAGAAGTTTCTGCTATGTGCCGGAAACTGGAAGTCTGAACATATCTGACACGTGACCTGGAAACTGGAGCCAGAGCCTGACTTAGCACCAGTTCTTTGCTTTTTTTCAACAGCCTAAGCACCAGCTCCTGGCTCTCAAAACTGGTGCCAGACAAGCACCAACTTTTTGCTGGTCTAGAGCCAAGACTCTATAAAGTATATAAGAAGTAAATGAGAGCATGATATAAAATACTAAATAAGAGCATCTGTGTTAAGATGAGTAGGAACCGAAATTAAAAGGTCTTTGTTTTGATTTTATTTCATTATACAATTTAAAATGGACTTATAAAATGGACAATAAGACATTGAGGTAAGACAGAGAAAGATGGATAAAAGACTTTTGTACAAAATAAGACCATAAAGTATCAGCCAAGGCATGGACATAAGGATGGTGGACAAAAGCAGAGAGGCTTTCAGACGGATTTGCCATGTTTATGGGGTGTTTACATGTTTCTGAATATGTTTCAGGCGTGGCCTGAGAATATGCGAGGACAGTTTGTACATATTGACTATTGTTAGTGTGTAAACCTTCTGCAGTTCTTGTAAACAAACAAGGGAATTGAGAACTCATTAGTGAAATCGGATAACCTGTATCTTGGAAAACCTGTATTCCACCAGGGTGTGCCGGACTGGAAGAGGAACTTCATTAGTAGAAAAAAACAATAGGAAGGCAGCTATATTTAGAGTGAGATACAGGTGCACTGATTGCAATTTTCTTGGGCAATCCCCGATCACCAATTTTTATAAAGCCTGAGGGCCGATTTTGACCAATTCCCATTTTGTTTATAACCATAATGAGTAGTGTATTTTAAGTGCTCTTATTTTGAAGGTTTACAGTGGAAGTAAGGCTGATCGGCATTGTGTATGTATTCTGACCTTTTGAAATTAATGTATTGCAAAATACGCACTCCCCGCGGTGCGTATCTTAAACCAACTGTATGTACACTCTCGTGTATACTGGCTATATATCCCCACGCCGTCTACTTTCAATTTACAGACCTGGGGACTTTTGTCCGAGGAAAAAACTCAATAAAAAATTTAACAGAGGCATCAAAAAAAACGATTATAATCCTTCAAGTCAGGACTACGAACGGTTTAGATTATAGTTGCGTCACTTAGACGTTTGAGCTACTACTAGCGGAATGATAGCTCTGAAGATACGATCTTTTTGCTCTCATCTGCTAAATAAATGCGTCAGTGCTGATCTTTCACTTAGATTAACAAACACTGAAGAGGGCAGAAGCTTCTCATGAACTATGTGTTAATGGTTTGCCATGTTTGTCACAGCTTTTAACACGCCCCCCTATTTATGATAATGTCACCTATGCAGTCTCTTCCGATACTAGAGAGAGACCCAGAGAGAGAAAACGTATGCGGGAAAATCAAGCATTAAACCGCTGTCAACAAGTTAAAAACCTAGGAGTGACTATTTAATTAAGAATTCTAATTTGTTTTATGTTTTACTAGCTGGTGTATCATTTTATTATTATCAACCCTTTGATGTCCTGTCCTGTCCAAGTTGATCACTGAAAAATGATCAACTTGACTGAACCTGTTTATAATATGACCCACTGGCAGATGTTCTTGTGCTAAAGAGTAAGGGGCCAAAGATGGAGCCCTGGGGGACGCCACAAGTCCCCCAGGGCTCCATCCCCCCCCCGCCACTGTGGGTGACCCTAAGAGCGAATAGTACAGGAGGGCGTGTAGGGATGGAGGTGCGAGGTCATGGATAGAACTGAAGGTGAGAAAGAGGATCTTATAGTCAAGCGGTTTTGGACAAGTAGCCAATGAAGCTGCTGGAAGACGGGGGTGATGTGTTCTATGGAAGGAGTTCAGGTAATGATGCTGGACCAACTGGAGTTTATGGAGGAGCTTGAGCGGAAGACTAGAGAGGCGAGAGTTGCAGTAATCAATACAGGATGTGCCCAGAGCGCTGATGAGGATGGCGGTGGTGTTGGGTGTGAGTGACGGACAGAGACGGTCGATGTTGCGCAGGTGGAAATACGCAGACTGAGTGATATTATTGATGTGGGCTTCGAAAGATAATGTGCTGTTGAGGATGAATCCCAGACACTTTACTTGTGGGGAATTCAATAGTCAGTGAAAAGATGTCCCATTTTGCTACAGTGACTTTGGGGCCAACGAGGAGAAACTCAGTTTTATTGGTGATAACCTGGTTTGAATATCCAGGAGACAGTCAGAGAGGGAAGACGGGGGAAAGTTGATCTCCTTGAATGGATTTGTACGCACCAAATTTGGAATAAATTGGACAGACATTTGAGAAATTATGACACGAAAACTGCGATCTGGAGAAATGTCTGCCCCCTAGTGGTGGAACTGTGAACTATTTGAGTAAAATATGACAAATCCATGTTTCGTATGATCTCTTGAGAGAGTTCACACGAGGTCAATTTGGACCAAATCTGATCAACGGTTAGGAAGGTTGCTCTAAACACTGTGTTTTTTCGTAATTAAGTTCCCTCGAGTAAAAAACTTATGTCTGAAAAACAGGTTTCTTATAAAAGTGTTCCTTCTAGTGAGTTTAAAACAAATTATTAGAATAAAATATGAAGAATGCAAGACAGATGTCCCACAATAGATTCATATGCACCAAATTTGGACTAAATTGCACCAACTATTGCGAAATGATGACTCAAAACATGTTATTCTTTTAGATATACATCCCCCTAGTGGTGGAAATATGCAACTATCCTTTCTTAAAGGTCTATGACGGTATAACAAATCACAAATGATCTGTGGCTGCAGCGGTGGCCATGACAATTCCATAATATTCCCTTTTCTGGGATATGATAACGGTTGCCACAATAGGGGAAAAAGTTCTGCGATGCTTTGACATCTTTTTTTCAAATATTGTTGTTTTAACTCTGTTATAGTGACACAAGTGAAGCGTGGCTGACGTCCTGACAGATAATAATACCACAAAGTAAATGCAGAAATATGTTTTGAGCATGATAGCAATTTTTTAAATTTCCCTGAATACAAAGTTTGGCTTACGCTTAAGGGAATTACTTTAATTAGGGGACTTAAGTGTTGATTATGGTAAACTGTTGACTCGTCATTTATCTCGACCTGTTTCTTAGATATTCCCTCAGTCCCTGAGCGACTGTGTTACCGAGCAGAGAAAGTGTGTATCAGAAGGATGTGGCTGTGAAGGAGATAACAACCCGACAGAAACCCACACTGCGTGGACAAACTCAGATTCGAGGGAGGCCCGCGCCAGAAGGAAAGTTACGTACCATACCAGATATATTAGTCTTAAAAAAAGAATAGGATTTGGGTACATTCTGCGTTTCCATGATCACAGTATGACTTTTGGCACAGAGGTGTGAGATATATCCGATTGTACTAACACAGGTAATACTCGCTGGGTCGATTTACTGACTTTCCCAAAGTCAATCCAGTCAATCAATCTCAAATGTTGGTCCGATTTAATCCAAATTTGGTGCACATGAATCAACCCGAAGAGATCTCGCCTGTAAATATCATGTTTTACTCCAGTAGTCCTTATTTTACCTGAAAGGAGGAGCTTTTATTTATTTATTTATTTATTTTTTACCAAGAATACAGTTTTCCATGCATAATTCAAAAAAAATGTTTCATGGATCATATTCAAATTTCATATCAACATAGACCCTAGAGCAAGGAAGAACTGGATTGATTTTGAGAAAGGTCAGACCTACATTTCCGACACTAGGGGGAGCTTTATTTCAACAATGTTTTGGGGCCAAAAATTGTCAAATTGTCATAAATTGTCAAATGTTGGTCCGATTGAATCCAAATTTGGTGCATATGAATCAACCTGAGGAGATCTCGCCTGCAAATATATCATATATTACTCCAGTTATTCTTATTTTACTTGCTAGGAGGAGCTTTTATTTATTTATTTTTTACAAAAAAATTGGGATTATGGGGATTGCTTGTACAAAGCAGGGGGTTGGGGACCTTACGGGCGTGCACCCTTGCTGTCGGGGACGACAGCATAGCCCTGGTTTTATGATAGTAATAAGAAGACAAGACAACACTTTCGTATCCTTTGAGCTGCAGAAATGTCAGCGCTGCAGCCATTGAGCTCACACACCTAACATCTTTTCTCATGACATCATCCTGTTTTCACCACACAGCCTGCCACGCCAAGTTGTGTACGCAAATTGAAATGTTCCTCACACAAAGGATGGAGGTTACCTTTCTTCTTCTCTGGGAATGATTGTGCAGCACCTACTCATGTCAGGAACATGCCTGGAGAATGATTTACTATTCTGCTTTTCAGAAAACAGTTCCGTCTACTTCCCCATTGAGCCGCACATTCCCGCCCACTTCTACAAAGTGTGTGTTGCAGAACTGGTCCCACCAGTGAGCCGTCGTCATTTACCTTTCCTCTTTAAGGAACTCAGCTTTTTATACAAGTGCCTGAAGTAGATTTGCAGCAGTAGATCTGTCAGGAAACTATAGATATGATGTGTCCAATGGCATTAACACGTTACTTAGCGTTTGGGACTTTTAGCAGGCTGCTACAAGTCGCTGTGTGTTTTTGTCTGATGTCAATCTTCTACTTGTCGGACTGGAAATGATTACCTGCAATGAAGGTGGTAAAAACATTTCTAACTGGGTAATCCTTGAATCATCTCGCAGCGGGGAAATTCCAGTGTTAAATCAGCAGAGAGTAAAATGTTAAGCTTGATATGTACGAACGATAAAAGATATTAGGATAAAAAGAGGCCTATTCTGTTTTTTGGGTTTATAAATATATGTCTGAACAGGAAACAACCTGTATTAACATAATTTTCCATCGCAAAAAAACCCAACCATTTAACCAACAGAACTAAAAGTATATAAGGTGATGATAAAACGTGGAAGTACTAACCTCTCCCATGAGGTGACCAAAAGGGGCGGGGTTTAAGGGATGAAACAATGTCTATAACAACAAAGAAGAATAAAAGGAGGAGATGCAGTTTTGACTTAAAAGCAAAAGCAGGAAGAAGCTGGAGGACCTAGTAGTCAGATAAAACCAAAATGGAACTACATTTAACATATTTTGTATATTTAATCTGTTATTCTGCTGACACTCACCACATCCTCCAGGTTCTAGTGGGTGACCCAGATTGGCGCTGGCCTCCTCCACCAGCGTGTCGACTCTTTGACTGATGACTGAAAGGAAAGATAACTGATGCCACTAGAGCGTCAAACAATACAACGCTATGCAAACCATGCCTGGAAAAGGCAGGTGAGAATGTCAGGGTGAGTTGTTCCTAAAGTGACCAGGGGTCACGTCTGTTTGAACCCCAGCAGATGAAACGAAGAAAAAATAATAAACATTGAATACAGCATAAAAAGGCTCAGGTTGAAGGTTGAAGGTTAAATTTCACGCCAGAATGACTTCAGACTCCACAAGGAGAAGATCTTGACGGGTCCCTGCAAAATGAAGGAAAAAAAAGGCATCCTCCACCAAATTCACCACCGGACTGAGTGTTATCCCTAAAACAAAATCATTCATATTTGGGTTGAATTAACCCTGCTACTCCAGAACCAACACTAACAAGAAAATATACAAACTTTATTCCAAAAGTTAGGTATCAAATTAGGATTTCTTTTTATTTTTTTTACATTTTATATATAATACAGCCATAATTAATGTTAATTACACGGCGACGACATCATTTGTATAATATGAGTATTCTTACCGTATCCCCTAGTGTGAAGTTAAGCCCAGCTGTAAAGAAGCTTCTCCACAATTTCTATTTTGACCGACTCCGCAGAAAGTTGGAAAAAAGTCCCGGACCGCTACAAAGGATAGGGAATAGAAATGTTATTGTTCATTATTTTTTCCATTCGTTTCTTCTCTGTTCTAATTTGGTGAACATCTTAATCCAATAAATTGCTTTATTTCAGCAGCTGCGCTGCAAAAGAAAGGAAAGACCTGGTACGGATTATAAAGTCCGCTCAGAGGATTGTGGGGGAAAATGCTCCCAAATCTGGAACATTCCATTTCGGCGCCTTCGCCGATGGAGAATGACCAAATCCATTTTGGTTGTAGTGACAACAATGACTAAATAAAGTGTCTCGTGTCTCGCGTCTTAGAAACACAAAAATAACAGGAAAAAATAACTGTGTGTTTTCACTCTCGTGTCTTCTGTTAGAAGCATCCAATCTAATTCAATCTAAAAAAATCATGTCAGCAGCTTTTTTCTCTCAAACAGGAATGAAAATGATCAACGTTTGTGGATACGTTTGTTTAATAGGTTTATTTTCTGGATACGTTAGTTTATTAGGTTTTTTTTTCTGGATACGTTAGTTCATTAGTTTCTTTTCTGGATACGTTAGTTCATTAGTTTCTTTTCTGGATATGTTTGTTCATTAGTTTCTTTTCTGGATATGTTTCTTTTCCTGATTCTCCTGAAGGTGAATGCTGTCACCAGGAACGAAACAGAGCAGTTAAAAACATTATGGCGTAAATCTGTTAAAAGATTAACAAATTCACTCCCACAGCTCAGACCCAACATGACTCACACACACAGCCCTATCAGTGTGTGTGTGTGTGCATATGATAGTGTGAGTGTGTGTGTATGTGAGTGGGTGTGTCTGTATGTGATAGGGTGAGTGTGTGAGTACGTGACTGCGTGAGTGTTTATGTGATTGTGATTGTGTGAGTGTGTGTAGTGATTGTTTGTTTTTGTGTTTATGTGAGAGTGTGTATATGTGATTGGGTGAGTGTGTGACTACCTGTTTTTTTTTGTATGTGTTTGATTGTGTGAGTGTGTGTGTGTGTGTGTGTGTGTGTGTGTGTGTGTGTGTGTGTGTGTGTACAAGCAGGCCCTTCAGGAGCAGGGTTGACCCTGCAAAGAAAAAGCATGAATGCATGAGTAAGAGACCAGGGTTACGCCACAGTGCCGCCCAGTGGCTGGTTGATATACTGCACATAAACACACGTTCAACATCAGGAGGGACACACAGAGAGACAGACAGACAGACAGACAGAGAGACAGGCAGACAGACAGAGAGACAGGCAGACATGTAATTTGTAATTCTTAACGATGTGCCTCCAGATGATTTATATAACTCCTCAAAGATCTTATCTTTATGATGCCAGACACTTATCAGGAGACGTGTTGACATTCAGATTCAAATACATTAAACAAATTGATTAAATGGGATTTTTTCCCCATATTTGTCAAGATGTCATCAGTTTACACGTCTTCACACCACATTCCTTAAGAGTTTCCCACCAAAGCTGTCTATGGAATCATTTATTGGATATTTCTGGACAGTTCATATCGAAGTTAAAAATCTTAGGATGGTGGTTCCTGCATGAACTGATGTTTTCTACAAAACGTGACGTTACACCCAAGGATGTTTATGTATGTGTGTGTGTGTGTGTGTGTGCGTGTGGTTTTATGAATGAATGTATATGTGTGTTTATGTATGTACGTGTGTGTGGTTTTATGAATGTGTGTATGTGTGTGTGTTCATGTATGTGTGTGTGGTTTATGTATGTATGTATATATGTGCTTATGTATGTGTGTGTGTGTGTGGGTGGTTTTTATGAATGTGTGTTTATGTGTGTTCATGTATGTGAGTGTGGTTTATGCGTGTATGTATATGTGTGCTTATATGTGTGTGTGTGTGTGGTTTTATGAATGTGTGTATATGTGTGTTTATGTATATGTTTGTGTGTGTGTGTGTGTGTGTGTGTGTGTGTACGTGTGTATGTGTGTGTGTGTGGTTTTATGAATGTGTGTATATGTGTGTTTATGTATATGTTTGTGTGTGTGTGTGTGTTTTTATTTATGTGTATTTGTATGTATGTGGTGTGTGTGGGGGGTGCTTTTTGTGTGTATGTATGTAGTGCTGTATGTTTGTATGTGTGTGTATGTGTGTATGTGTGTGTGTGTCTGTTTGTGTGTGTATGTGTGTATGTATGTGTGTATGTATGTGTGTATGTTTGTGTGTATGTTTGTGTGTGTGTGTATGTGTGTGTGTGTGTGTGTATGTATGTAGTGCTGTATGTTTGTGTGTGTGTGTATGTGTGTATGTATGTGTGAGTGTGTGTGTGTGTGTCTGTTTGTGTGTGTATGTGTGTATGTATGTGTGTGTGTGTGTGTGAGTGTGTGTGTGTGTGTGTGTGTGTGTGTGTGTGTGTGTGTGTGTGTGTGTGTGTGTGTGTGTGTGTGTGTGTGTGTGTGTGTGTG